>JABUQX010086295.1:0-26049 GCA_015478945.1 Trachelipus rathkii | reverse complement strand
AATTGTCGCTTCGTTCAGTTTTCGGATTTGGGTCGTTCTTCGTTCCACTTACATTATCGTGGAAACGCTTTCGCGTTTTCGTGCGCCACTCATATATATATATATATATATATATATGTAATATATATAGTATGCACAGGCAACAATGCGTGTGTGTATATATATATATATGCACAGGCCGCGTTGGCCTTCAAAGTTTTCAATGCCGAAAGCACGAATGTGTTCAGAAAGTTATAACCATTAACCCGCCACGACCGTTTCGTTCGTTGTTTTCTTCCTACGTTGTTCCAATGCTTAACGCGAACAATTAAACACTTTTTTTTATCCAAAAACTAAAAAATTTGCACATTCGTGGTTTTGTCATTGTACGACTTTCTGCTGAAGAAATTTTAGTTAGCGACAATTAATAGTATTAATGTTATCTTAAATTTATTTTTTTTTTTTTTGAAAACACTGCTGCCAACATTGCCACTAATTAATGTAATAAATTACTAAATTAAAGGCATCATACATTTAGGTTGCTAGCTGTATAACTGAATTAAATTGATAAGACAAAATAGTTTTTTTTCTTCTAATAACTTTAAATATATGCCAAGAGGAATGTGATTTAAATGATTTACCGATTTACAAACCTATTTTAGGTTTCATGTGTTATATACCAATGTAATTTTAAATAGCAGTTCGTGTTTCTAATTTAAAAACAATAAGATTAGTAATCATCTTTTATTTATTTATTTATTTTACTTGATAAATTTCAGGTCCAGAAATCGAAAAATGTTACTAAACTGCAGTTTCCAAAAGAAAATGAGCAAAAATAAATAAATGTAAGGTAAAACAATAAAAAGTAACCATTACCATATACCAACTTTCTACATTTATTATACTGATTTGTGAAGAGTAAATAATACGGAATAAACTAAATTTTATTTTTAACGTCTCATTTTAAAGTATTTTTAATTTTACTACCAACTAATAACTTCCGTTCTCTCTGGTAAAAGTATTTATACCTCTCTAAAAATACTGTAAATGACGTACACTTTAAATGGTATCTCCCTTCAAAATGCTCTTCTTATGGTAAAAATATATAATTATTGGCATAATTTACAGAACTGTTCATCTATAATTTTTTTCTAATGACAAATATTAATTTGTTTGAGGTTTCCATTTAAATTTATTTTATTTTTTTTCTTTGGCAAATTAAAATACCCATTTCACACCAAAACCATGTTCATACTGATAGCTGCTTGCAAGAACGGAGAATCCCTATAAATAAAATAGTACGAATTGTATAAGAGTTAGTACTAACACCAGTAGTTTTAAATTTTTGAAAATCGTAAGGAACTAGTACGATTTTGTTTACAAGGATATAATATTTCTCAAATATTTTTAAACTTGTCATTCGTTTTCAACTCTACTCTCTATGGTTTTCTGCCATAATACTAACGCTTTTCTTCAGGATTGTTGAGACTGACAACTTGCATTTCACCTTTGTCCGCCCTTGTGGCACAAAGGACGCCGTGTCTTCACACGAATTTTGTGAGAAAAATGGTAATTCTAAGCTTGTAAGGTGTCCTACCTCCTGATTCTGTGGAATTCCTTGCTACATCTATATTTCATTCTACGCTAATCTTACTCACTTTAAATTTCAAGTCTGTGCTCACCTGCAGAATTTATATAAAGCTTGGGCTCAGGTGTGTTTTCTTCTATTTTGTTTAATGTCCTCTTTTTGAGTTTAGTAAAAAAAAAAAAGAAAAAAAAAGTCCCTCTAAAATAAAAAAAAAATTAAATTTAAAATGTTCAAAAACTCAAGTTTATCTTGATGTCTTAGAATATGCCTTTATTTAAAATCTTCTTGCAAATTTCATGGTAGAGATGATGTTTGTTTGTTTCCATATTTAAAACTAATAATAATAATAATGATAAAAGAGTCTCACCAAAATTACATAAAATTCCTTTTTTTTTTCTTTTAACCTGAAAACCCTCTACTCAAGCCAATGAACAATCAAAGGCTTCACTAACAATGAAGAAAGAATGACTTATTTGGTGTAGTCATCATATCAATCAGAAAAGTAACTAGAAAAGATAGAAATTGTTTCTAGTTTTATATGAAAAGGCTTAGTTACTAATTGACAACCAGTAGCATAGTGAAGTCCGTTTTCAAAAATAAAACGATTCTTTATAACCATCATCATCAGCTGTCCCTTGGTCCACCAGAAAGGAGGGTAGGGTGTGCAAACAAGCACGAGAAATCCGAGGCACGCTTGAGCATTTCTAGGGCATAAGTGGTAGCGGGCCCCAACCCAGCTACCACCGTCCTTTCAGTCGCCTCTTACGACACGCAGAACGTACGTTGTGGAAATTCTTTCTCCCCCATACACGAGGAAAACTTTATAATCATTGAAAGAATTATTTTGATATTATGACCGAGTAGTTATATTTTTGCTTAATCAAATGAACGTTAACGCCATTCTTAAACAGTTCACAAATATTTTGTGAACTCAAAAGGAAGAGTTTTGATTTATATTTATCAATTTCTTTTTAACAGGAAATTAACAATGAATAATTATTAACAGGACTAAAATACAACCAGTAATATAACATAATATATAACTTTACACCCTTGGTATTAATATATATTCCTATTAATAATATCCTAATTTACAAGAGTAAATCTTTCAGATTTTCTCAAAATAAATTGCAAAATGAGAATTTTTTCTTTACATAAAAAAAGGCCGGTTAAATAAAAGACGAAATAGAAAAATTCATATATTTTTTTTATAAAATTAGAAAAACTTACAAAAATTTTAAATATTTGTAATAATTAATTTTGACAATAAAAACGATTAAAAATATTCTTATGATTTACCTTTACTTGAAACAATCTTAACAATAGCACAAGTGATTAAAATTGTCCTGCATATTTGAACCATAAGTTTTCACGTGGAATAAAAGTCTAATCTATTTTCTGGCTCCAAACCATTAAGTAAAATAAATGAAATGTTCAAAACAAACTCTTTTACTGTAGTAACGCCACTCACTGGCGAAGATCTATTTAATGTGTGTGTGAGTGGGTGTACAGAACTCACTACGGCACACAAAGGAGCGGCCATGAAAGGTTGGAAATTCAACTCTATGGGGGGGGGGGGTCCTAACATTTTTTTTAATGTAGGTCTAAGAAAAAAAAAACTTAAATATCATACAAAATATTAAATTCTTGAAGAAAGGTTAAATATTGAGCTGCAATTGAAGCGAGACGATTCAGACATGACATAGGATAACCTTTTTGAGGGATTTATGAATTATAGTGTAGAAAGATGATGAAGGCGGATTGGGTCCAGTTGAGGACAATCAATGAAGATGTGGTGAACATATTGCGGGGTGTGGCGACTGCAGAATTTGCAGGCGGGGAAGAATCCCGTAACATGTAGTGGCTGTTAGTGAAATTCGTGTGGCCAATGCGGAGACGGGCGAGGATCAACTCGTGCAAGCGATTTCGTCTGTGAGAGAAAGACCAGTCACCAATATCCGGCTTTATATTTCTAAGTTTCTCCCCTCGCTGATCATTCGCCCAGCACTTCTGACTGACAGTAAGACCGGAATCCTTGTCAAAGAGCAGGATAATAATCAGTTGATGGAAGGCGACCTTGATGAATGGCTTTCGGGAGATATCTAGAACAGCTACGGAAAGAGGCCACCCTGGCCTCTCTGTCAGCGGTTTCGTTTCCAGTCACCCCTAGGTGAGAGGGGTCCAACAGAGTGTAATTTGTTTCTTATAAGAGTGGAGCATCTGGAGAAATTGTTGTACAGCGGATAACATTTGTGTTTTTAGAATAGGGGGCTTTAAGCGCCTGGAGGGCTCTGAGGGAATCCAAATAAATGACATAGGGGTGGTCTTTGTTAAGGAATAACATTCCAGAAATGTCAATCATTATAGCCATTAGTTATACAGTAAAAATTGAAGCATGAGGGAGGGGAGGGTATGAGAAAGATAGTGAACCTAAAAAGGTTCTTTGAATAATTGCAAAGGTTTGCTGCACCTTTTAAACTTAGAAAAATGTTCGTAGCTTTTCTATTCTTTCCCTTATTAATGACCTCACACTGAAGTGCTTCTTAATGAAACTTCTGTACTTCTCTTTGTCATTTCTGGTATAAAGAGGATGAAATCTTTTGTAGTGATGATCTAATATTCTTTCCATTTTTTCCAAATTATTATTATTATTTTGAATAAATTCAAGGGCATTTACGTCGAAGTCTTCGTCGTTCATATAATTGGTTAATAAATTATTTTGTATGTCGCTAAGTTTTTCGGAAACATGTTGGAAGATTAAACCGTTGTTCAGCCTTCTGATTCTTTTATTTATTGTCCCTTTCAAAGTAAAGTGAATGAAAATCAGAAGTCTGTACTTTTCATCGTCAGTTCTTCTAAAGAAAGAACGATTTTCTTTATAACACGAGTGTAATTTTCTTCTTCTCCTTCAACTTATATACGTTGCTTTTGAAATATTCTCGGGGCTTCAGGTTCAAGTTCTCGTTTATCATGAAGATGGATAATTCTTCTTGAACTAGTGAGATTTTTTCTAAGAGCTCTTCAAATATTTCTTCAGCAGACAACTTAGGCCTCCTTCTGTTTACAAAGGCAGGTGGTAGTCTAACTATGTTAGGACCCGTTGTTGATGCTTGATCGCTTTTTAAACTTTTTACTTAGCTTTAGATCTTGATAGGACAAACCCTCAAGAGAGATGTCGCTCAAGAAACGCCCATATATACCTTTGTTTATCAAAGGCAATAAAAATTCATGTTTCTACTTTTGTTTGTTTTTTAAAAACAAACTGGAAAAGCTAATCAATTTGACCGTTATATTTATATTATATATATATATATATATATATATATATATATATATATAATTTATATAATATTATATATATATATATATATATATATATATATAATATAGTGAGTGTGTGAGTGAGTGAGTAAAATTATATATATATATAATATACAATATATATATATATATATATATAATATATATATATATATATATATATATATATATATATATAATAATACTATATATATATATATATATATATATGATATATATATAATATATATTATTATTTAATATATATTACATATATATATACCGTATATATATATATATTATATTATATATATATATATTATTATATATATATATATATATATATAATATATATTATATATATTAAATTAATTTAGAAGAACTGACGATGAAAAGTACAGATTTCTGATTTGCATTCACTTTACTTTGAAAGGGACAATAAAAAATGGAAGAATTGATAAAATGAGGAATGAACGTTATTAGAGAGTTATGTGGTGTGAAGAAAGGGGTAAATGAGAGAATAAATGAAAGTAACGTTGAGATGGTTTGGCCATGTGGAAATAATGAATGATAGTCGGTTGGTAAAGCGGATGTATAGTGGTGAGTGCGTTGGGATCGACCCGGCTGGGAGACCGAAGAAAAAGTGGATTAGAGTCAGTTAAATCATTTTCTCTCGAGATAAATATGGACTTTGGCAGAGGCGAGAAGAACGGTGCAGAATAACTGCTTGGCGGCTAGTAATCTATTAATTTTTAAATTAATTTTAATGGCCTGAAGTTGATGCTAATCATTGCCAACGGTCTTACGTTGTCATTAGTAAATAATAATCACAATACTGTCCACATTTTAAAAATGATAAGCTAAAAAATTGAGTTACAATTAAAATTCAATAAATTTTCTAAGCTTCTGCGTTCTATAAAAATTTTAATAAAATATGCCTATCCAATCTTCCTATATTCCCCTAAAAAAACGCATTTATTCTGTAAGTATTTCTTGTGACGAATGAACTATATATGGGATTTGATTGTCAATAGAAATATTGAAATTATCTGGAGGTAATCCCGTGTAAACCGTTTCTATAATGCCGTCACCGGAACAAGAGGCGTTCGCCCACGCTGAGGCAATCAAATCCACGTGCTTATCAGAGGGTTTTGCTTTAATATCACTACACGGTCCGTTTTTCTCAATGTGAGCATCAGTAACCCAATCCTCCGAATTCCTGAAAAGCAAGAAATATTTAATGGCTCTATAATTTCAATCAAAAGGAATGGTAGAAACCAACTAACTAAACTACATTTAAAATTTCAAGTTTATAATTTAACCATTTTTCATCGCAATACCTAGATCTACCTTATCTAGGAAGCATTTCCTCACTTATACACTTACGAATATCAAATTTTATTCACACATGCAAATAACAAAATACAAATCTGAATTAAATGTTTATTCACTTTCTAATAAAGTAATAGGCCTATATTCCTAATTATATTAATTTACACAATTACATAATTGGTCGACAATTTACAGTATATAATATTTTAACTACATGTATCAGGAAATTTAAACTCATTTTCATACCTGTAAATATTTTACAAGAAATTTAAAACAAATACCAAACTTTAAAACCAAATTTTAAGTTTTGTATCAACCTCAATCTCACGTATCACAATACAAATTACAGCGCTGCGGAGTTAGAGACGAAATTTTTTTCTGAGTGGAGCCGGAGCCGGTAAAAAAATATACCAGCTTCTCTGACCTGGTACATAATACTTCACGTCACATATAACTTACTTGATCAATTCTAAATAAATATATTCTTTGACACATGTATGCTTTTAATAAACTTTTGTTAGCCGAATGGATATTTTTTACTTACCTTTTGAAACTTCATTGTTAACATCACTCAAAAAATCTAACCGCTAAGTTATTTTACTTCTCAATTGGTGTAATAATATCTGCTTCGAAATTTTTATCATCAATCTTCTATCCGATAGTATCTTGTGCAACAATATCTATTTTTCACGCATTTTATATCTCTTTACATTTCATTAAGGAATATTAATTTTAAAAGTATAATGCTCAAACAAAATAACACAAGTCGACATTTCTTTCTTTATATTTAATAATAACCATATATACTGCTCTACTTTGTCGACCCCCACTTCCCTCCTATGAAAAGCGAATGACCTCGAAATATCTCGCCACCATCACAGGTAGAGGCCAGAGATCTATTAGTTTGAGTGTTCGGAAGTTGCGTCTAATATTCGCGAAGGGCGAGCAATCTAATAAAAGAGGTTTTGTGTTATAGTTTGCTTGGGAGGGATATTTTTGACAATGGGGGAAGGGGCCATTAAGGTATTTAGATTTGTGTATTATTATGTTGCTATTGGTTAAGTTAGGTAAGAGATCTTTTCCCAAACCTCCGTTTCTGTCCAAGATGGACCCATGAACACCTATAGAGAAGAAGATGCAGAAGTAATTAACCCATCTTGATATACGACGTCTCTTTCAAATTAAAAAAATTTACGGAATGTAATAAAACGTAATACCTGTTAGCATAAAATTAATTAATATTTTACTACGGTAGACATGTCTTTGAACGACTGTACGAGTTTAAAAGTTTCTCCACACATATCAACGACGTATATATGTCACGATGACTCGGATGTCATTCTTGGGGTCACCACTTCCCAATCGGCCCTCATCACGATGAGAAATTTTAAAGTCGGTTATAATTTATAAACTTTAATTTTAATTTACAAAATACATTATAATACTTAAAAAAATATGATATTTTGAAGAAATAACACGTAAATTATATTCAAGTAAGGATATTTCTCTACCGACGCTTCACAGTTTTGCCTGTCAATTTTCTCCAAATAAATATGGCAAACCTTGTTCCACATATCTCTTTATAAATTTGGAGTCTAATTTTATTCCTTATTCTTAGCAACACTATCCTTAAAAGGCTTTCGTTATCGGACTCATGATACATGATAGAAACTGTACATATAATACTCATTGCAATGTAAAGTTCCTATACTTATTATATGGTAATGAGTATGTACTACCACATTGCTGTTAAACTACTACTTCTAAAGCTATTATTATTAATTATTATTATTATTATTATTATTGATTAATTGTAACGTTATCGTTTTGGTAGGTACTTTCCAATGTTGTTTGGTTTATTATTGTTTATCATTGCTATAAATGTTAATTTGTTTTTTGTTTATATGTTTTTAGAATATTAATTAGTTTATTTTCTATTTTACATTGTAGAATATAACATCCAATTTGGGTATATAAAAATGTTTAGTGTGACTATTTAAAGGATTTGATTTTTTGAAGATAATTAATAATATTTTATTATTTATTATTTATATTTATTCATTATTATTATTATAATATATATTCTCTTAATATATTATTATTACGAATATTTTATTAAACCATAGGTTCTGATTAAACTACACTATGCGCACCTTTATTAGCGGTACTATCTCCCTTTGGTTTGTTATGTTTTATAGACAAAGACATGCTTATAGCTATAGATATACTATAGTGAATGTGAGTAGGGACCATTTCTGAGGTACCTCTCTCTACTCAAAAAAATATAAAATCTCTCTAATCTGTAAAAAAAAACATTAAGGCCTACTACGAATCCAACTGGAGATAACAAAATATTTAAATAACACACAAAACAGAAATTTTAAGGAAATTTCTATAAAATGAGGTACTATATTTAGTGATGAAAATTTTTGATATTGATGTAATTTAATTGAAAGTAAAAGGAATGAAATTTTTCTGAATAGAATGTATTGGTAAGCCAATTATTTGATGTTGACCTTCGTCAAATTAAATTGATTTACAATGCCAAAGCCAGAAAATTCGGGTGAGGATGGGACTATAATAATGAAAATGATAATGATAATAATAATAATAATAATAATAATAATAATAATATATATTAAACTAATTGAAATAATATATAATAATATATAAATGGAATAATTAATAATAATAATAATAATAATAATAACTAATAAAAAAAATTAAAAATAGAGTATGAAGTTCCGTCCGAGAGCTTGGACCCTACACCCACCCACCACACAAAATAAAACGTATAAAAGTGGGTAGACGTATAATAAATAGACATCTATAAAACAATCTTTACTTCTACCAGGTAATTAGTTTTTACCCCCTCCTGATCGGGATAATTACAAATAGATCTTACAAAATAGCTTAAGAAGTAGTAGTAGTAGTAATACCAACTTACCTGGTTTCATGTTGAAGGACGTGTCTCTTAAGTGAGTATTTGGTGGAAAAGGTCTTCCCACAAATCTTGCAAGTGGCCTGAAGAGTCTGTGAGTGAACTACTTTCATGTGATTTCTGTGGACAGCTCTTGTTTTAAATGAGGCTCCACATATCTCACACAGGTAAGAACGAACGTTAGAATGAGTTAACTGAAAAAAAATAATAAATAAAAATTTAGAAAAATTCACGAGTATTCATAAGAGATGAGTGAAGATATAATGCAGGAGTTGCTACGGCCGATTATTCATACCTGTAGGCCTGCGAAGTAAATGAGTGCTAGGTTTAGTGTGCTATTTAGATTCGAATTTACATGCTCTAGCTGTCAGGGTTAATGAGCGTATCCGTTAAGCTTTAGCTTGATGCGGTAGAAAAGTCTTCGAGTTGCGATAAGCATTAGGTATTCGTAGAGTCAGATATATATTATAGACTTGTCTAGTATTATATGTTATGCTATATGCCGAAAATGATATGAAATATGACTTGAAACGAATAAATGGTCACTAGATGATAGGAGCCGGTAGGACATGTAGTTGGCATAGAGTGGTGTGGGGGTGTTAATTACTAATTACTGATTTACTCTGCTTTTAATAATCTCAAGGAAAGTATCCGAGCCTTTACTGTGAGTATTCTCTAATTCAGAGAACGTTGATGTTTTATTGTTATGTCAGGACGCTGTAAAATATTTCCGCTATATTTCTTATTTTAGTGTTGGGTTAGAAAGAATTATAACAATGTTGCGAAGTATATTATTCGTGGGATGTTATGATATTTAGAACGTGGTATTGATGCAGATTCTCTAGATTAGAGTAATATAAAATGACGAAAATGATGTATTAGATTAAATGTTACGTAGTGCGATTATATTCGTTGTCGTAGTAGTATTGAGTAGGATAACAGAGTTTATTGTAAATTTTGTGTATAATATTACGATGTTAATGTAAGTTACTCGAGAGCATTGATTATGATTAGAGATATTGTGACAAAAGGTGAATAGGTTACGTTTTGTTCGAAGTGTTAAGTACTTTACTGTTCCAAGTGCTAAAGTGATGTTAATGTTTAGTAATATATTCGTTCGTGATGGTGTGAGTTAGGTTTGTGCGTTGTACTATTGTTATTCTTAGTTCAGGTATGGTTGATGTAAGCGTTATATTTAGTGTACAAACGTTGTCGGTTAGCATATCATTCGCTGGATTAGATTATATAAAGGAAACTTATTTTGTGGTGTATGTTTATCCAGAAAATGGTGATACTACGTAAATGTGATCGCATGAATCAAATAGAATCAAAGATCAAAAAGGAATCATGGATGAAAAGGTTGGGAGGGGTTGACTTGGTTAGATTTTTACATGAGATTACTAAAGTTTATGCTTTAGAAAATCAGTTAAACGATATTACAGTTAGCATGTATAATTTGTTATTCAAGAGAGACTTATTTGAATATAGTGTCATGTGTAATTGGAAAACTTGTTATGTTTACAGTTATTCGTTAGACTGTATTGATAAATAGACAAGGTGATGATAAATTCTTGGTTAGAAAATTTACTGATGTCGAATGTAAAATTAACGGTTAATATATGGTTATAGATATGTCTTAGAAAAGTTTGAAATATGTTACGTTTTGTTAGTGCAATGTTAGTTAACTTTTACTGTATATGATGGAACTTGTTATGTGAACAGTTTATGATTCGTGGCAGTATGTAGGAGGTCGGTTGGTATATTTTTAAGTCGTTGGAATACATGGTAGTGTATCTTAGATTCATAATGATTTGAACTATTGGTAATAGTTATAATGTGAAAACATTGGTATTTCGTTTAGCAGTATATTCGCTGGTTAGTATATAAAGAAACTCATTTTTTGTATGCTATGTTTATTCCGAAATGATTGTGCTCAGAAGTAATGCGACGTTAAGATGTCGTAATCAGCGTGATTAAGTGTAAAATTTAACTATGTAAAGTATATAAGAGACCATGCTTGAAAAGTGTGAATAGGTTAGGTGTTTTGTACGCTCTGCTAGGTACTTTACTGTTGTAAAGTCTGGAACTTTGTTAATGTTAGAAATTTATTCGTACGTTAAGGTATGATAGGTTTCGTCATTGTACATATATTTCTTAGTTCGTGGCGTAATGTATATGGTAGCAATTTATAGAATGTGGAAATACGAAGCGTATACGTTAACGATTATATGTCGTTGGGTCGTATGATATCGATAAGAAACTTGTAGTTTCTGGTACTGTGTTAATATCCGAAATGTATACTCGATATGTGACCTGAGATCAATAAATCAAATAGATCAATAGATCACTAATGTCATGGACGAGTGGGTAGGGAGGGGCGGTAGGGAAGTGTGATATGGGGGTGGTTTTGATTTCTGATTTATCGAGGATATATACTGTTTCAACATTCCGTAACTTTACTATGATATTTTATTCACAAAACTTATTTTTGATGGTTATCGTTTGGATAAAAAACTTTGTAATGTTTTGTTTAATGCTTTGCGAATAAACTTTGTTATGTTTGCAATTATTTGTTGGGATGTATTGGCAATATTTAAGCTGAGTAGGTGTTGATTAATAATCTTTTTGTGTATATAAATTACTCCTGGAATGTGATAAGAAACTTTTGGTTACTTAAACATATATTCGTACTGTCTGAATGATAATCGGACAAGGTTAGGATACATTTTTTTGCTAAAAATGGGGTTACTGCGTGTTTCAATGTAAGATTAACGTTAATATGTTAGAAAGGGGGGGGGGTATGCCTGAAGAAAAAAATGGAAATAGATTAGCGTTGTTAGACAGATGCTATGGAGTGTTAGTTACTGTTAGCTAGGTGATATAAGTGTGTGAGGACTGTGTTGTGAATTTTAATCAGTTTGATTCTGAAGAAGTGTGAGAGTTGGGTATAAGGTTTGTCGGAATAATGTACATATTAAATCTTAGTCAAGTGTTATGCTTATGTTAGCGTACTTGAATATGTGCTGAAAAGCGTGTTATTACGTTGAGGGAAATGTTGTTCGGTTGGGAAATCAAAGTGTGATGAAGGATAACCATGTTTGTGATAAATTTTTGAGTTAAAATATTACCATGTTAATAAAGTAAAATTTAACATTGTTATGTTAAGAGTGATGCTGTAAGCAAAGTGTAAGTATTAGTTACGTTTGTGATGGAGAAGATGGCTATGTTTAGTTACTTTGACTATGTTAAAGTGTGCGGACTTTGTTAATTTTGAAGGTTATTTATATTCATGTTTAAGGGTGTTAGGTTTGTTGTTTGTACATTAATATTCTTAGACCTGATGATGTTATGTTAGCTTTATTATAGTGAAAACTTTACAGACAATCAGTTTAAGTTTTTTTAATTTTTTTTTTTTTTTAAAAATTTGTTTTGTGAATTTTTTCAATAGGTGTTTGATAAAGAAGCAAAAGAAATTTTTTAAATATACTTATTCAGAAAATAATACTCGGAAATGTGACTTTGAATCAATAGATCAATAGCATTCGAATAGATCATGGTTGAAGGGTGGGTGAGGGGTATGGAGGTGAAGAATATATTGTTAAAGAATATATTGCCTTTTCAGAGCCGTCTTTGTAGATAAAACATTACAATTTATTCCTAAAAATATGGAACGTTTGATATCTAAATATGATCAAGTATATCACGGATATAGGTGGGCAGTTGTGGCACGGGCTGGTTGAGATTCTACTGATTTATGCTGATTAATAGGGTATGTATGAAAAACAACAATTTACTGAAAAATAATTAAATGTATCTCAAATAAGATCAATAGATCACTGGCAGGGTGGTTAGGGTAGTGGGGAAGGTGGGATCGGTGGTTTGATTTACTGAGGTTTACTGATTTAGGGTATGAAAACGTATGACAATTATAGTGCTAAGAGAAATAATCACGTTGAGTCAAAGTAGAATCAGATAGGAGTCATAGAGAGACATGGGAAGATCTGGAATAGTGGTGAAGGTGAAACAACGTATGGAGAAAAAGAGTGAGTATCAACGAATGAACAGTGAGGGTGGGTGGGAGGGGGATGGTGGTTTAGATTTTAACTGTTTAGTGCCGTGGTTAGTGTATGCATAGAAAATGCGATGACATGGTTTGGTGGAAAAAGTCATGACTTGAGGAGTCAAGGTTATGGGAACTCAATAGATCACGAAAAGGGGGTGGGGAGGGCAGTTTAGACGTTTATGGCACCTGAGGTATTAGCTAGATTATACTGTTAAGTATGCTAAAACGCGACAATTTAGTAAAAAATATGACTGAATTAATAGGATCAAATGAGACATCAATGATTAATTAGGGTGTCATAGATCCATCGACCGAGGCACTGGAGAGGTGTAGGCAGAGGAGAGATGCAGGATGAGCCGTGAGAGAGACTGTTTGATGGTAGTCGTGATTGGTACTTGATTTAACTACTTTATGTGAGTATGTTGAAAAAAGCGCTAAGAATTGTAAGTGGATAGAGACATCAAATAAGGAATAAGAGAATTTTAATTTAGTGATTCTTTTTAATTGCGCCTTGTTATTGAGATTAGCGTGAAACCATCATTTATCGAAATCCTACGAGACACGAGCAGCGAGGGATTAACAGATAATATAAAACACTTGCGATGCAACTTCGATTTATTATTGGAAGGGGAACACCACGTTGATCAAGCCAAGCAAAAGCACTGAGTGGACGTGCAGCTGTTTCAACTGGCAACATAAACTCCTCTGGAAGCTCCAGTGAGCTCCTATCTCCGGAGATCTCTTTCGCTCCTTATTCATCTCTCGATCTTTGCTGTCCTGTCTCCTTCGGGCCTCGTGTCTAGAACTTGTGCCTTTTTTTCAGACGGGAACGCCTGCTCCGTGGCGGGTTCTAGCACACCCGATACGAGGTCTGACATGAGGGTGTGAAGAATGATAACCTCCAGTCATGATTGATATGTCGAAGTCTAACGTGTTCGTAGTGTAGACATAGGTGATATAAAAGGATACAAATATTGTTGTATAGTGTGAATTGTCTATAATTAATCTCTGACGAAGCCACATCGGCTCCAAGCCCCTCGGGCTGCCGGATGTCAAGCGGTCTCACTTCCGATACCAAGGCTTGCTTTCTAGAAGATTCACGACATCAAAAAATTATATTAATAAATGAAAATATAAAAATATAGAAATTAAGGGAAAAAAATTAACTATTAATTAATCTGAATCCTCCATAGCAATTTAGCTAGTCCTACGAAACATGTCGATTTTTGATAGGTGAAGGTGCAGCCCAACCTTATATGGTGTGGGCCACGGGTTACATAAACTTTGCTATAGTTCTCGATAGTAGTTACGTTCAGAAATATCTGTAACCCCACATTACAAAATTTTAACCCGTACATATTTAAAAATCTAGTCAACATGTAGATATGTATAGCGGAACCATAGGCTGAGACAGAGCCGGAAGTACCTAAAAATGACGATTTCACTGTCGCATATATGAGTTTCGATCATAAAAACGATCCTTTACGTTAAGAATCGATTATTCATTCTCGTAGGGTACGGAAAGTCGAAGTCGGAGTCTCGAGCCAGAGTCGGAAAAGTCGGGGTCGGGAAGTCGGAGTCAGAGTCAGAGATCATGATGATCCAGAAGTCAGAGTACCAGATTTAGAATCTGTAAGCAGTTTTGAGAGTCAGAGTCAGAATCAAAGGTCAGAATTTCAGATTCAGCGTCAGAGTCTAAGAGTCAGAAGTCAGAGTCAGGAGAACAGAAGTCGGAAGTCGGGAAGTCCGGAGTTCGGAAAGTCGGATGAGTCGGTGAGTCGGGATAGTCGGTGATGGTCCGGGGTCGGTGAGTCGGAGTCGGGTCGGAGCTGTAAGGCCGGAGTGCGGAGCCGGAGCTGTAGTCGGAGGCGAAAGCGGTTCAAAAATCGAAAAAATCCACTCGACTTACGGAGGGGGCGTTCGATTTTTTTACCAAATATAATAATTAAAATATTATAATGATGAATGAAATAATAATTAATATAATAAATAATAATAGATATAATAAAATAATAATAATAATAAAATATATAATCATAAAATAATAATAGCTGTTATAGGTATCGGTCAATTGAACACCTTGGATTCGATTTGGGAGGGACGTGATAGGCCTATACCAAGAGCTCGGAATTTTAAGCTGTCAAAAGAGCGTAAACCCGATTATTTTCAGCTTCAGTCCTCAGGGGAAGTGAGGGATACCCGTTAACCTTATATAACAACCTAGAGACTGAAGAAAAACTCGCATGGTGGATCAGTAATTTAAATATATAAAGAATATAACCCAACTATAGCCCATTATTAAGAACTATGACAATATGTTCATGTATTTTCGATAGGCCTTCCGAACTACAGATTCAGAGAAATGGAAGCGCTTTTCTCTAAAGAACATTTATAAACCTACATATAATCTAGTGGTTTAGTAGTATATATAATTAGATAATTGGTTCAAAACCATTATGTTGTATTATCCATTACTTATTATTAAGGGTGATATGTTTAGCACTATTCACTACAAACATATATAAGCTACCTTTTTGATACTCACGTATTATATATATACTAACAACTCTGAGTCATAAAGCAACCGTAAGTCAAGCAGACTATAGGCCACATAAATAACAACCTTAAATATAAGGTAAGCAATGAATTATTTAATTAAGTACTATGAAGCTCACCTATATATAACTCACAGTTATATTAATATAAATTATAGTATAGTACATATGTGCAAAGATATCTAAAGAAAAAAAAAATTAATTATCATGACCATTATAAATTTATATATATTATACAATTTAAGTATTATCCTTTCGCTTCTCTCTTCTTTTTCCTATGGAACCCGAATGTGCATTGGAAGGAGAATTTCTGAGCAAGAAATTTACATCTTTCTCGCAAGAGTAAGTATATTATAAGGATTTACGTTCCTTTGTTGATTTGCTTACATTTTAAATATTTTGCTTTCTTTGATTTTATAAAGTTTTCAAAATTTGTTTTGATCCACACTTTACAACAATATTAATATAGAGTTATAGCTTTACTTAACTTAACTTAACTTAACTTAACTTAACTTAACTTAACTTAACTTAACTTAACTTAACTTAACTTAACTTAACTTAACTTAACTTAATTACTTTAACTTAACTTAACTTAACTTAACTTAACTTAAATAACTGCATGTCACTCTTTGGTATTGAGATATTGTCAAGGTAATCTTACATACTGTAAGTATATAAGCAAAGTCTCACCCTATTAAATAAACCTTATAAAATAATTTACAAGAAGCTATTCCCAAATGGTCGACAGGAAAAACGATCGACAGGACAAATAGTCGACATAAAAAAAACTGGTTATTTAGAATTTCTCTAACGAAATTAAAAAAAACTTAACATTAACCTAGCGTTAAACTTACCATAATCGCCTAACCATACCTAATCCTAAACTACCTTAACCTACCAACCTATACCTTAACCTAATCCTAAAAACCTAAATACTAATCTTAGCCTAAACCTTTACTAAAACCTAACCTACACCGAACCAAACCTAACTGGGTTTATTATATATATTAGTGTATATGTGCAACGACCTAACCTAACCTAACCTAACCTCCCCATCTACAAGCATGTAAAGGAATGAAAAAGCAAATTAAAGCAAATAATAAATGACTTATATGTGGTAAGTTCTTCGAAATTCCAATTGTAACATATAGTTTCATGAAATATAAGAAAGATAAGAATAAATGTTATTATTTATAATTATTAATATTATTATTTATTATTATTAATTTAGTATCATTTATTATTTATTAATTTTTTAGGAATTTTGTTACCTGTTCCTTCCTTTTACAGAATATAGTATTTTATTTAAAAGTTATTAAAATTTCAAAGAGTCTTTTCTTTGATATAATATTATAATTTAAATAACATTCGATAAATACACTTTTTTTGAAAATTGTTTTTTTATAAGACATGTAATATATTTAATTATAATTTATATAATAATAATTAATATTAGTTTTTATACTTGGTAAGTATATAGTATAATTTTGAGAGGTTAGTATGCATATTTTTTATTATTAATACATTTACTATTATTATTATATGTTTTTTTTAAAACTTATTAGGTGAAAATGAAAGGTGGAGAATAATTTTGTTTTATACACAAACTTTACATTTATTTTAATATATCGATATTTGTCTAATATATCATATCTCTCTTTAGCATTTAAATATTTCCCTATTTTATTTTTGCTTGATGTGTTATTGTTATTATTATTATTATTATTATTTATTATTTTATTTCTTTTTGTGATATTATTATCATTTATTATTTTTATATTATTTTTATTTTTCTTTATTTTATTTTTTTTTAATTAAATTATTATTTTATTATTTATATTTTATATTATTATTATTAATTAATATTAATATTATATTAATTTAATTACTGTTATTTTTATTACGCTAAATTATATATTTATTTAATTTTTATTTTATATTATTATATTATTAATATTATTTTTATTATATTATTTATTTAATTATTATGATTATTATTATTTGATTTATTATTTTATATATTATAATTATTATTATTATTTTATATATTTAATTATTGGATTATTATTATTATATATTTATTCTAATTATTGAATTTTATATTATTTATTAATTTATTATATTAGCATTGTATTTATTATATTGTTATTTATTATATATATTATTATTTTAGTATTTTTTATGTTATTTTTATTATTTATTTATTATTATTATATGATTATTATATGTTATTATTTAATTATATTTATATATTACTATTATTATTATTTTACTAATTTTATTATATTTATATATTATTCATTGTTCTATATTTATTATTTATTATTTATTTATTTATTATTATTTTATATATTTATACTACATAATTATCTTAAAGTTAATCTTTTTGATCTTCACAACAAACGGTATTTACAATCTGCATTCAATGTGTATAGTGGTAATCACTTATATAAAAGAATATTGAGTTATATTATGACCTCAATGGCTGTGTCTTCTCATTCCTTCTGAAACCTCTCGTTGTCAGTTGTGTAAAATAGGCGAATAACCATTAGTATAGTGCTGATATATTTTTTTTGCTTCCTTTACCTCTCTACAAAATCTTCATGTTTTTCATAATTATTATATAATATAGTATTAAATATTAATATATATATATTAATATAGTGAATATATAGATCTAATATATATATTTTCTCTAATTATATATTAAGATATGTATATATATTATATAATATGTATTAATTATATATATATGTACTTTATATTGTATTATTTATTTTATTATTAATATGTTATATATATAAAATTACTAATATAATCTATTATATTAAATATATATATATATATAATAATATTTATATTATATATATATATATATTATTATTTCATTGTATGTATAAGTAGCATAAATCACTTTAGGAATTTTAGTACTTATTAAAATTTTTAAGTTTTAGTAATTTTATAATTATGTGTGGCATTATTTTTTATTCCGTTTTTCTCCTTTGGTTATTGGTCTGTTTGTCTTATATTGCTCTATGATTGTGTGTATTGTCGTATAAGGTGTATAATATATTACGATAATAGGTTATATATATATATATTAATGTTATGAATATATAAATTATTATATAGCATATATTATATGTGTGTGTGTGCGTGTGAAAGATAGCAGATTTGCGTAGGCGTGGGGTTCTTATTATTAAATTTACAAAATCTCTCGATGGCTTCATAAATCTAATACTTTGACGGCTGGTAAATCTCCAACCTTCTAACTCTAACCCTAACCTTTCTGGACTCTTTATCTGAGGACTCTCTATTTTACACTCTCTCTTGCTTAATCTTTTATTATGTTTAATCCAACTATAACTTTATTTGCTATAATGATTTTTATATAAGTTTCATTATCAAAATGGCTATGTAAAACATTTAATACTTTAGCAAGTGTCGTGAATCTCGATCTCCTAACTTTCGATTTTCCTAGTTGAGCTTCAAATCTTATTCTTCCTAGAGTCTTCATACTACAATAGATCTTTGCTTCTGCTATCTGATCTCTAATAGAACAGATTTTCACTCTTTCTTTAATATCTTACTACCTCTCATCAGAGACTGTATATATCTTCTCATCAAATAATGGTAATTGTTCTCTATTTCAGGATTATCACAAATGTTCACGCAACTAGAGTAGGAATTGGGTGTTACCTACATATCAATAACTAGAATTATTAGAATTGGGGAGGAGGACCGAAATCATTCGCTTCTTACGAATAGCTGAATGAAGCAGTTAACTCTAATCAAAAGAAATATATCACAATTTTCATGATGATTCGTCGCCACCAATTCTATTTTGACTACAACTATGACCTATGTTTTCATCAGCTTACCTCTCCTTCACTATAAATTTACTACACGTGTTACCGATCTATTTGGTATAAAATTGTGTGTGTCACAAAATCTCGTGGCTATTATCGCTCTAATTTTTACTCTATAAGCGAAATTTCGACTTCCAACAGCTCATCCTGCCCTTATGTGCGTTTTATTTCTTATTGGCACTTTCATCGGGTGCTGATTAATGGACCTTGGCGTCGCGTGTGCTAGCGCCAACTATAATTGTGAATAGGGAAATCGACTGCTTTTGATTTTTATGGGATGGACTCGCTTCGGCTGTACTTCCGAAAGGTTGAGAGCTATTGATAATCGTTGATGGGTTGATTGATCAGTTATATCCTAGTTATCTTTCGAGCTATATCAATGCTTCTTCCCCACCAGTATTTCTATATGGTTCGTTTTTTCTTGTTCTTCTGGGTACATTTCAGGTAGAATGTTCTATCGTTATATATTGAGTGAAATATTCTGTTGCATCCTTACACTCTCGCATCTAGTTGTATTCATTGTTAAGAAATTTTAAACTTCACAAAACAAGTTGTAAAGTCTGTCTAGCTTTCATCAAACGAAAGTGGTGACTAAATAATCACTCCTATGGTGTCTTCCTACTGACAAAATCTCTTTCTGTGCCATATAGTCTTATTCATAAATATATCTTGATCTAACATTCTGGTAAATCTGCGACTTTCTCCTCTTATTCTCGATACTGATGGTTTCTTCTGCTAATATCTCCAACTGATAAGGATAATAGTTTCGGCCTCGTATTATTTCCTTAAAGTGCGCTAACCTTCTTTGGTTCTTTTATACATAGTGAATAATAGAGGATTCTATTAACGGTTCAATAAAATCTAATTCTAGGCCTCTACGTGAGCTCCAGAGAAAATAACTCTATTTCGGTCCAACAACTTCTGTTAAAATATACAAGTCCTTATCCTCCTCTTAAGATTCAAATTCTGGTAGTTGACTCTTTTGCACATAATACTGTCAATCAGTCTACTTAATTTTCTTTTCTAAATAATCTAAAACCCTTGGTAATGATTTCGATGGATTTCCGTGCTCATCCTGCTGTCACTACCGTGCCGTTATCCCTCATCAAGATGCGTTGTACCTTATGTTTATCGCTGTGGTATTAACATTATGATCGGGTGGCACGGGTGCATCCTCGGAGAGTCTTAATGTACGTTTGAGGAGAGGTGGAGTGAGGTGCGGATGGCATTCTTTCTTCCGCCGAGTTTTCGAATGAGAAAATGTGAGGTTATACGTGCTTAACATTCCTAACCTTAATAATCGTTAATATAAAATTTCTCTCAAAAAAACTTACCTCATTATACTATTCTACCTTTCTAAACGAATTCACACACTCTCATCATATTTAAAGTGTCTGTAAGCACGCCATACATGTCCAAACCTAGTCACGAAAAAAGAATAACCCGCTTTCTAAATTCCTTCTAAATAATTGCCCTAATTTAGCTTTGAATTGTTATTCTGAGCCTAAGATCTTAGAAACACACTTTTTACCCTCACTTCTTAGATCTTCCTTGGAATCTTATTCCTTCTTTCAGATCTCTCTCAAGTATGGGCTTATCGTTATATGTTATGTATGTTTATATATGATGTAGTTACAAGGGGTCTACTACCGACTATTAACTTTTCTGATATGATTGATAATCCATTTATTGGTTATTATCGTGGATATTCACTTCTTGGGAACTTACAGTGGGACATTATTGGAGGTTACGCTTGACATATTCCAAAGTAGTTTATGACGGGGGTTAGTATATATATGGCTAAAGCGTCATGACTTGCTCTCAACATAAAGGTCATATTCTTTGGGTTTCCTTCACTGCTCGTGCTTGAGCTTATTTAATTTCTAAAGTATCTCTATTACTTTCTCAAGTCGGCATCCATAATATCCATAATTTTGATTGTATATACCATGCAACTTTAACATATGAACGAATCTATCTCCTCATTTAAAAACACTTTCTAACTTTCAAGTAATATCTTTACGTACAGGGTTCTTCAGACTTATCTCCTAATGTTAGAAACAATTAATATAATATAATACCCTAATGCTCTTAAACGATAGTAGAACAAAAAGTAATGTTATTTGTGAGGAATAACCTCACATCAAACTAGGTCTGCTATGTAATAGGCTTCGCAAAGAATACTGGTAGAGTTCTGTTTTAGATGCGAAGACTTTTATTTATCCTCTTCATCATGATTATCTCCAGATCTTTAATATCATAAAAGGTGCTCATACGTTGTCGTGTGTATTGGTAATAGTACTTTTCCTGATTATTTAACTGGCAGGGAGGGGCTCTGTCGTTTCACCCGGCTTTTTGACATGTAGGTTCGTAGTCAAAAGCCAAAAAGCATTATAATGTCCTCTAATACTTTCTCAAGTTCATCTGACCCTTATACTTACTGTTAGCTGCATGTTGGTGCTTAATCCTCTTTTTCTATAGTACCAAGACGGCTAGTAGTGTTCGAGGTAACTTACCGCCACCATCATCTTTACGACGCCTACGTATTTAGACTCAAGGTATATATACAGTGTGGCTGTGTAGAGTGTAAATTGTGACCTATAAGAGTTTTTGTGTGTGATAGATTTTGGTTTAACCCAGGTGTTTCACGTTGTCGGTTAGATTTCATTTCTTTCCTTAGGTTACCTCTGTTCTTGGTGAGATAAATTCTCTGTCCATTTCTTTCATCTTTTTAGATCTGGAGATTATATATGCAATATCCTAACATCTATTATAGCTATAATTATCGGATGTGTTAGTCTTGAGTCATATTATAGCCCCTGTAATATTTCTCGGACTGATACGGTTATGAAACTTTTGGTGTGCAATCACACCCTTCCATGAATGATGGGCTCTTAATAAAATTAAAGATAAAAAATCAAATATCTATTAAAAAGGGAACGAGAACATCTTATTTATTTTTACTTATTTTTATTGATAAGCTATTTGATTAAATATAAACAAACATTACTGATACATTCCCTATTAACAAAGGTGAAGGGAGGAATTTCATGTGATTGGAATTTAGCCAGTTTCTTTGATATAGTTATCTGTGCTAGGTAGTAAGGAATATAGGAGCAATATTTCATACATCAATATTACCACGTGAAATCGAAATCTCTTAAACAATTTCATTGGTGAGAACTAGTTATTTTACAGCTTACTTACCCTTACTTTGAGGATTATATTAAATACGGGCGAGGATCTTACATGTTAGAAATATATAGAAGAATACATAAATTTGCTCAAGATATATTCATGGTTCTATCATGTTTCATGAATAAATGTACTAATATTGTGTGTTAAAGAATCTTATACATTATACAATAATTAGTCTGTTTCTTAATGTGAGACTATTATTTCTAATATATATTTAGACATTGCGCTGGCTTATCTTGGACTTTTTATTGTTCAGTTCACCAAAATCCCACGTACTTATATTTTATTTTGTACCTATAAATAAGAATCAGGAGAAATCTTATAACTTAAAATAATGCATTACCCTATCACCTTGGATAATTTTACCGCACTTAAGATCATGAAGATTTTCTAAGAGAAAGATAGTATTAAACTACTCCATCACTTATCCGCTCCATGTGTCACGACGTTCAGGTATTTTGTTTATATTAGTGTTAATCCTCATTAAGTACTAGGCCTTCTGTACATTCAGCTCTTGCAATGGTAGATTTTTTGATCTACCTCCTTGCACTGGGTGTGAATAATACCTTGTATTGTGATATATATATCTTACCTTATCCACTCTCACTCTTGTAGTACAGACTGGCGAAGTACTTTGTAATCGATAGTGTGGTAACCAACTACTCATACCTTATATGAACGATCTATAGGATTATCTAAGCCACTCAATATTAGGGTCTCTCTATTTCGGCATAGAAGAGAAATACGACACTTTATCCAAATCTACTCGTGAGAATTTTTTCAGACATCTAAAGTCGAGAGGAAGCATTGCTGCAATTGTACCATAAGGTGAAGACAACCAATTCATATTCTAAAGTATCAAAACAACTGGTAATCAATACAAAATGCTATGTCATTAAATTTATATATCATTATCAGAAGTAAATCAGGGGACTAGGATGAATGAATGATATAGTAAGTCCAGTCTACTCAAAGACTAGCGAACTCATATCTGGACCTACTCTAGTTAATACAGCTCATGAATCAAGGTAGTTACAAATTTATTGTGCGTGGTGAAATATGATAGCACGTGATTTATGCTTGTTAACTGGCTTTTCCCTAATGCCCACTTAGGATTTTTCATAATATTATTATTGTTAACCGGATTGAGTGAAATAATATTTTAAACTCTTGGATCTTGATTTGGAGTACTATCCTATTGGATTTTGTGTAATATTAGTATGTCTTTTTTTTATTCATTACTGAGATTTTTAATGCGATTGGAGGAATTTTTTCAAATTCCGCCCAAAGGAAATTCTCTCTTATATGGTATAATTCCATATTTAATTTAGTTCTTTATGATTAACTTCTAATTAATGGATATCCCTTATGTGTTGTTAAATTTACATTGGTGTAAAATTTCCACACGGAAGTTACCTTTGTTGAGAGAAATGGGTGTCTATGGCATAGTTATTGTGCTATAAATCTTAGAATAGCTTGCTGCGTTTCGCCTGACCAAATATATAGGAAATTATCTCGATACTATATATCTATTTCATTATATGTTATTGTTAAGCACTAATTAGATATTACATTATTCGCAGTTATATTACCCACGAAATATCTCTATCAGCTCATATATCTATGATTATATGTGTAGAGAGAATCATAGTTTGTTCCCTATTGATAGTTGATACCATAGATAGTATGTGCTGATATTGTAGAAGTATAGGTGAATAAAGATTAAAAATTACTTATTATTTCGTAGTGACTTAAACGTCGTAACTATCTAATGTGATAATATCTTATATTTTTTCTACAGTATAGCGACGATATAGAGGTAGACTTCACTGTGTATGTCTCCATTAGTGACAGCACCTATTTTTACTTTTCCTTAATGCATTAGTTGTTTTTATGAATGTACTGTCTTTTTAATTTTTCATAATTCCTTTACTATGAAAATTGTTTTGCTTGGAATAAAATTCAAGTAGACATTATGTAATTATTTTATACTCATTTATAAATAGATTATATATTAATATATATATATATATATATATATTTATAAGTATATATTATATATAATATATATAATATTAATATATATTATAGATATTATAATATATATATATATATATATATATATATATATATAAAATATATATATATATATATATAATATTAATAATATATATGATATATTATATTATATATATTATTATATATATATATTATAATTATTAATATTACTTAATATATATATTATAATATATATTATATATATTAATATATATACATATATATTTATAATTTCTTTAATTACCACCAGTTATCTGGAGAGTGAAAATTTAAGTATATACTATATTATAAGTATGTTATCTTTATTCATCTATCTTATTTGGTAATTTTTGGGGTCTTTTCCTGATACTTATATATATCTCCAGGTATTTCTTGTATTGGGATTTCTACTTCTAATACTCATAAATCACTATAATAATTCCATCAGTAAAGTAATCTCTTTATTTAACAAAACATGGATAAATTAATATATATATATATATATATATAATTAAGTTATATATATATAAATATTATATATTTATATATTATATATATTAATATAATATAATATATTAGCTGAGATTATAGGAGAAGAGGAGGTATATGATAGAGAGATATAGATAGAAGATGAGAAGAGAGTAGAATGAGTAAGTAGATTTTGATATTAGAGATTAGAGAGAGAGAGATGAGAGTATTAGTATATATACAATTATACATATGAAATATTTTTTATTAATATATTAATTGATATAAGTTTATTATTTAAGTTTTTATGTGCATGAAGATATATATACCAAAATAGTATATTACATATGTGATAAAAAGTTCAACTTAATAATAATTAAAAATTTTGATTATATAAATTATACAGTATACAATAATAATAAAAATATAATATTTTTATTCATTATTAATAATACTCAGTAATTCTAGATATAGATCATATATTATAAATTGTATATATATATATAAGACTCTAATATTACTTATAAATAATTATTGTTATTATTATTATTTTATACTAATTAAATAAAAAATCAATACGCTAATTAAGTTATTAATAACCATCACTAACACTAATTATATATTATTAATTAATTTATTATTTATTTATATATATATATATAATATATTATATATATTATGGCCATAACTTTATACTTATATAAAAGGAATTGCAAGAG
>JABUQX010086294.1:22500-25000 GCA_015478945.1 Trachelipus rathkii | reverse complement strand
GGAAAAATTTGCAATAATGGAAGGAGGAGAGAAAATGAACCCGCTAAATGAATGGGGAAAACCAAAGAGATGTGTAGTATGCAGATCACCTATGCATTTTGGTGCAGATTGTCCGCTGAAGGGGCATTGGGCAAAAGGAAATAAAAAAGTAAGTAAAAACGCAGGGGATAACCAACCCTGTGGGTCCAACGTGAGTAAGGATAAAGAAGTTTTAAAACAGGAAAAGGAGCAGTTGGAAAGGGCAATTGCATTACAACAGGAAAAAGATGACAAAGCATACAGAAATTGGATGAAGAAAACGTACGAGCGTAATAAACCACAGCGAAAAGAAAAATTAGATTAAGGAGTACGTGGTTTGTATTAGAAAGGTATTTATGTAAATTTAGTAGTATTAACATTGTAAATATTGGAGGAATTATTTTGCTGGATTATTATTATTATAGAGGTTTTGTCATTTAAGTTATTTTGTTACTATTTAAAATTATGGGGTAGTTTTTTTTTTTTTTTTTAAGTTTGTAAATATACAAACTTGGGAAGGGAGAAATATAATAATAAGGACTAAACCAACTAAAGTATAGGAATAAGGTGAGTTCAAATAAAACTTGTGTTAAAAAAGTTTAGATTGCTCGTAGAGGACAAACTGGGAGTTAAGAAAAAGAGAAGATTAAAAAGTTGTGAGAATAAGGAAAAATTGTTTCCCGTGGAAAACGTAAGTAGCAAATTAATTGGGTTTTATATTTTATTATAAAGAAATTTTAAAAAAGAAAAGGATTGATTTTAATCACAGGTAATTTATGCATTTTTAGGGGAATCGAGTACGAGGCAACTATTTACTGATGTTCGAGCTTTTGTTTTGGAAGGATTCGTAAACAATTCAGTGTGATTCGGGAAGTCGACTTAGGACTGACGGGAGCGACGGAGAATAAGGAGATAGTTCCTGGATTGACGGAAAATTGTACGTCGGATTGTCGCCAACCAGTTAAAAGATTGACCGAGAGTCACGATTGAAGAGGATACGGTCTGAACAGAGCAAAGTTTGGATTATTGTAATTAAGAGCCTTATTTGTAAGTTATTTCATTGTTGTACTGATATAAACAATCGCTTGTTGAAGCACATCTATGTATTATCGAAGGATTGAAGAATTGTTTAGTAAGTAACCTTTTTTTTTGACGGAGTAGGTTATCGACGATTAGTAAAGTTGTTGTTATTGACTTTTAAGAAATTAATATATGAAATTGGAATTGTACTTTGCTGTCTATACTTTGATTATTTGCTTGTGTCCATGTATGTTTGAAAAATAAGTTACTTAAATGTGTTTAGAAAAGTTTTTAATTATATGAAGAAAATCGATACGTGTTTAAAAATCTCCTTTGTATTTTGTAAATATTAATGCTGAAAGGTGTAAGAAACTAATATTAGTACTCGATATATATTTGGTAAATTATTGATAAAGAAACTTATTGATTTTGAAAAACCATAAATATTTATAAATTGAATAAACTCTTTTTTCATTATTGCAGAATAACGAAGGGGAACCTCGCCCCCCGGTACAATATATATATAATATATATATATATATATATATATATATATATATATATATATATATATATATTACTATATATATATATATATATATTATATAATATATATATATATATATTTATATATATATCGTCACGCTTCAAAATATTCTGTTTCTAATTAAGAAGAAATTGCTAAAATAATAATAATAATAATAATAATAATAATAATAATAATAATAATAATAATAATAATAATAATAATAATAATAATAATAATAATAATAATAATAATAATAATGCACAGCAAAATAATCTTTTAACAAAAAATTCTCTCAATATCAGGAACCGTGGATGGAGTTCCTGCCGTAAAAAATACTATACCAGGACTTGGTCCTGGGATGGTTTCCTGCCATTAAAAAAGTACTATCCAGGACTTTGGTACCCTGGTTAATTTTGTAACATGGGTAGGTTGTGCAGAGTTGTCAGTATATTTTTAGTCATAGAATATTTCAATGTGCTTTGAATGTGCAACGAGTATTGTGTTTTATTATTTTTTTTTTTTTATTTATTTATTTTTTTTTTTTTTGTTTTGCATTTTTATCCTCATTACCAAGTCAGTGAATATACAAATTTATTTATTCAGTGAATTTTAATTGAAATTAAAAGTGATAAGTTTCAAATGAAATATTACTTTATTGAGTTTTCTTATTATGGTTATTTTAATAGGATCATTTGGTCATTGTAATTAAATATTTTAGATTTTGTTTAATGTCGGAATAGAAAATATGGATCAAATATATAAGTTTAGAACTTTTATTTTTCCTTTTTTCGTATCCTTAATGAATTGATTAAAAAACTTTCAAACTTTTTCTGTAAAATCTTTCTTGAGTTTTACCTCAGCTCTGTAGGAATTAAGTTCAGCCGTTTGCACTGCAGTCTCAAAAATATTCTCTTTAAACTTTCCTATTAAATT
>JABUQX010086294.1:0-17500 GCA_015478945.1 Trachelipus rathkii | reverse complement strand
ACTAACCAAGTCATACATAAAATTCAATAGAAACTATTATTTTATTTGAACGAATAATATATTTAATATTAGCATATCCAGTTTGTATCTTTGCACAATTATGAGAGGAGGAAAAGCATTTGAGTGCCGAATAAACCAGGCAAGATTATATTACTCTCTATGTACACATGTACTTAAACCTCCATAAAGATCCGAGAGTAAGTGAACACACCACTGTTTCGCTGCAGTGCTATTTTATGTATCTACATATACTCTTTAATAGTAGTCCTGTTGTGTGATATCCTTTCTAATTGTCGGTATCCTTGAGAATGTCGAAATCTAAAACTCCGAAAAAAGCATTACTTGGTAGATTCCTTTATTGGAAACTTGGCGTCTCTGATGGGGATCTTGGGAGGAAGGTACCTTGCCTTTCGAATTAGAAACACATGATTGGGAAACAAATAAGAAACTCGCTCTGGTGTAAAGATTAATAATGATAACTTTTTTTATCTTGGAAATAAGACTTCTAAGACATAAGGAGAAAGGTAAACTCAAATACCCCTCTTATAGCGGCCGACACGTTAGCTGTTTGTTCTATATGTGTACTTTTTATTGGATTCCTGTTTGAATAGAAAAAGAATATTTCTTGGTGATCTGTCCACGCTTTCGTTATTTATAAATAATTAATTCGTTTCTATGTGGACCCCGAGAGGAAGTTTTAGCATGATACTGTACATCAAATGGGTACCACTCTAAATGTGCAAAAGTATGATCATGCAACATTGCCAACTTTCAAAGAGAAAGAAATGACGGCAGATTACTTAGTACAGTAAAAACCCAATTGTTAGTGGGTGAACCCTTATGGTTTGAAATAATGAAAACTTAGGACATCAAGTTATGTTTTAAATTATAGTGATTGTCATGACACGAATGCACGGTATGATTATCATTATGCTTCATTACCGGAGAGTGACTATAGATTTACTACCACTACATTACCTCGTTCAAATTAGTAATAAGTTATTCAGTGTGAATTTGACCTAACACCTTTAATCTTATATGAAATAGGAAAATGAAATAACTAGTTGATAAATAATTATATGCCCACCTCAATTAGATTTAGTGAATTTATAAGTCATTTGTAACTATTTATATAAACTCCAAAACTAACGTATAGATCTTTTAAAAACTTAGATTATATTATATTATGATTATCCCCGCAATTTGTCCTAAAAAAGGAAAAATATTCATGTTAATCATATATAATGCATCATACTATACTTCTAAATGACCTTTACTAGGCTATATAATGATTGAAAGTGAACATGGAACAATTAAAAAATTTTCTTTTAAAATCATTATTTTACATAAAACATTGCCGAGTGTGGTTATAATCAGCTAAGGCTAATGGAATATAGCTAAGATACTACGCTGAGTGACGATTACTCAGCTATTAGCTCATATAGATCGAAAGACCTCAAAAAGAATAAATAGGATCAAACAAAACAAATAAAGTTCACCCCACTATAACGATACATCCCATATCGGTGACACATTAAACAAAACTTAATCACATCTATCCATAGAGACATGAAAGTCAAAAGAAGCTTATCTAAAGTGGAAAGAAAAGTGGCAAGTGAAAGAGATGTCACCAATGTTGTTGCCAACCTTACCACTTATAAACATTAGACAAAATATAAGTAGTGGACAATTTAAAAACAACAACTTTCCAATAAAATTTAAGGGTATTCATCCCATAAATATCACTAACACATCATATATACGGGAAATAAAAACTTCTGAACTTTCACATTTAAAAATCATGAACAAAATATTAATTATCATAATACTAACAGAGGCAGGAATTTTAATTATAAAGCTGAACTTTGAAATGAAAGAGTCAACGCCGAGGCTGTGACTTTGGTGACAGGGAATATGCCACCTTTGCAAAAGACCTCATCCCTTTGCAGTGTAATGAAAATGACCTAATTAATTATTATAATATGACTCGGTATATATATATAATTATTATTATATATTATATATATATATTATATATATATTATATAAATATATATAATATATATATTATATATATATATATTAAATAATATAACTATATTATATATTAATAAACTATATAAGCATACTTCATTACAAAGTATACTTAACTAACCATAATACTTAATAAATAAATAATATTATATAATAATATAAATACATTCTAAATACATATATATACCCTATATAAATATATATATTTATATATATTATAGTATATATAATATATTATTATATTATTATATATATAAATATATTATAATAATTAATTTATAATTATATATATGATATATATATATATAATTATTAATATAAGTTATATAATTATTATATATTTATATTAATATTATTTAAGTTATATATATATATATATTATTAATATATATATATATATATTAATATATATATATTATATATATATTACAATTAATATAATATATAAAATCGTGGCTGTTTAAACTCTCCCCTATATGGAGGGCCACAAGAACAATTCTTATCTACGTGGTTCAATAAGTGAACTCTTCCTTTGGACTATGTCATACCGAAACTCAACAATACTAACTGATAAACTTTCAAGTATGTGTGAATTTGGCCAATCACCACACAGACAAAAGACAATAAAATGGACAAATCCTAAACTCTCAAATATAACTCGCCAGTGCACAGCACCACAAAGGCAAACATAGGGCGACACACAACGAACTCGCCTCACTCTCGCCCAAAAAAATACTGGTAAGTAACGAACTCACAGTCATACAGAATTAGTGAGAAGATGGACCGGAACGTTAATTAATTTTTTCCACAAAAAAACTTGTAAGGCGTTCAACCAACACCAATGATTATTGAACCTAACATGTAATAATTACAGCGAGAAAGCTCGTAAAAACATCTATTTGGACTCAGAGTGACTCACCAATAAAAAAACGCAATTGATATAAATAATAAAAAACAACACTCACATAACTATTCGAATGCATAAAGTACCACACTCAACAAAAACATCAAAGTATAAGTCTGTGCATTTTGCGAATCATACAATAGAATGGAATGTCGATATATCTTTTTGTTCATCGAAGTTATATAAAAAAGGAATAGACTGTGCAGAGAATTGTTCGTTTAGTTCTAACTCTCGACCATCATACACGAAGTGACTGGACAAAGAGTACTAAACCACTTCTAAAATGCATTTAAAGTGGACGCAATCAAACCGAGGAGCTTGGTACGCCAGACTTACAACTAAAAAAATATAAAACAACAACTTTCACATAAAGATACTAAAGATGGGTGAGATTATTCAGGAAGCTAAGTCAGGAGGCAACGCCCATTGCAGCAGACTCCATCGCACCCTATTGCGCTGCATATGCATTAGATATCGCGGGCTTTTCAGAAAAATACCTTTCGGCGCAAAACGAATCAGCAAAAATTAGCGTGAGGCACTTCATAGAATATTTACATGGCTCAACTAGCGAAAGGACGTCTTATAAGATGTAGAGGTTTCTTTGAATAGCCAATAACTGTCTCCGTTTTATGCCGAGCAAGTTTGTGACGGTCTGGTGACTATTTCTTCCCAATATCAACCTTTTACAAGTCTAAATGCTAGCTACCCATAGAACACTCATATTCAGCAAAAAAACTTTGACGCCATATAGAGTGATAAGGAGCAAAAGATAAATACTGCCACAATATATATGGAAATTCCATGTGTTAATCATTTTTAGTGAATCATGACACACACAATCTCGTTAAATACAAGCGAGACGAACGTATGATGTCACATACATTATTGATGGTCAACGTATCTATCTATATTCTTAATCCCTTAGTCAAGTGGAGCCATGGGAGAAAATGGAGCACCAGGTGGTTAAGATTAATCATCAACGTTGAGCAGAATGCACCAAATGATAATTCCATAATTAATACATCCAACGCCGCTTGAACAATCAATCACTTAGGTCAGTCACATTCAGGTTCGCACGAGAGCCGAGAAGTATCAACTAAATACACTCACCACTTTAACTAAGCGAAGAATATTTATAAGATAGCTGTAAGCGTGCGCGCGAATGTAAAAAGTAGATATCTAGCCAGGAGTTACTTAACAACGTAGGAAAGATTTAGTTAGTGAGTGTTAGGCCAAAATAGATGAGTAGGAGCTCTAGTTTGCACTAGTAGGTAATAGTGAAAGTGAAGTCAGTATCACTCGAGAGTTGTTTAAAGTCGTCGTGTGTGCAAATTCACACTACACTTCTTATCATCGCGAGTAATATTATTTAAATTTGAGAGACTTATTTTATCGTTAACCTAGGATTTACTATCAGTACAAAGTAATCGTTATATCTTACAAGAGCAAATAAGTATTATTTACTATTTATTATTAGTCAATCGTATTGAATCAATGCGTTTTTACATACACTATATTTCGTCTATTTACCAGTACTTGACTATAATTGATGAAGTCTCATTTTTTATCTAATTATAATTATTTAATTCTTATAAATCATTGCTAAGTACTCAAATTAAAATAATCCTTTACTTAAATATGATAATATTGTAATGTTTAAACATTAAAAGCTTAGTAGCTAAACTAGTTATATAATAACTTTAATAGCAGTGTAAAATATAGGAATATGCGACAATATATTTCTTCAATGACTATATAAATAACATCACACTCAATAAACATGATAAAAACCAAGCTTACTAATAATATAAACAATTAATAACTTGCCATTTTATTAATATTCCTTATTATAGAATGACTTATAATTATTATAAGTTATATATAATAAATAAAACTATACTTGGTTACTCATAACCCATAAATTAAGATACATTTAAATCATAATGGTACATAAAGTATATTTGGCTCTTACAGGTTACAGGTAAATGAGCCCAATCCCCTGAGTGATATACCTAGGCCAGATGACCAAAAATATTATACTCAACTAAACTCGATGCCTAATGGATCTTCGCGGCGGGTTTCTCCACAAAGCCTGTTTCTCTTCTCGAATTTTTTGACATTCACTAAAATTTCAGAAAGTTACCAGAAAATGGTGAGCTTAACTTGAAATACACAAGATACTTAGTTTCATACTTGTTCAAGAATAGTGTTGCAAAAAAGATGTCTCGACTTCAACACCATGTTCTGTCGCTCACCGAACATTCATTAGAGTCACGCTGGTATTTATTTAGCTCTTATAAGAGGAAAGTTAATAGTCATTAGGTAATCTTTCTGAGAAGTCCAAAAGTATAAATCCATAACAAATGATTAGCAATTTTCATCTTCTCCTCGCTCTCTCTATCCGGTCATCTCCCGTCAAATAACTCTCTCTCTGTCTACTTCATGTGTATACTACAGAGGGAGTAATACTTCCCACCTCCCCTAACATAATAATATAATATATAGGTAATATTATATATATATATTATATAATATTATATATATAATATATATGTATAAAAATATATATATATATTATCCTAAAATTTATTGCTATTCCTTGATTTTTTATTATATTATATACTTTAATCACAAGCTATAAATATCGGAAGCGATGATGGGAGGAAAACAAAATTTAAATTTGTTTCCATTTCTTTAGAAGGAAAAAAAAATAAAGAAAGAAAGAACAACACTTGAACAAATTACTAGATATGAGGAAAAACTAGTTTAAAAATTTAAATTTTTTTATTCCGGAGATACGTTCTACAACACCTCTGGTTTGTAACTCACACCCATTACAAAATTTCAGCCTTAATTATATACACTGTAAATCAATGTTTCTCAATCTCCGATCCATGTGTCGGCACCAGTCTGAGAAGAAAGTAGATCAATTCCAAAAAAATTATAATATTTGTTGTCTTGTTGTTGTCACAAAATTACGAACTCACAAGATTTCTAGTTATGTAAAAATTGGATAGGATTTGTTTGTTATAGTGAGTAGAACGTTTCTTGAGAAAGCGATTCCAGCCATGCGGAATGAACATTTAAGAAAGTATGGTTTCAAATGTCGTAAAAAAAATTAAGGCTGAGCAGAAATTAAGATTTGAAGACATTGAGGGGACTTTCCAAATCTTCCTGCTGAGGATAGATTCCAAAAGTTTAGAAAGAACAGAGAGTTAAAAGGTTAGGGGGATAGTTTGGGGGTGGAGAGGGACCCCCCCCCCCTTTTTCGCTTTTTCGGCACGAGCTGAATGGGTTCACCTTTCCAGCATGATGGGACTAAATAGGAATCTTGTTAGTTATACGTGAACGAGTTTTATCCACAACGATTGCATGGATCAGACCACATTTCGTTATAGTGATAAAATATATAAAATGAAACATCCACAATAATATGAGTATATATAAATTAAGACAGAGCAATACTCTATTTATATAAATACTAATACCCCACACATAATTTTTTTGATGAAAGAAAAAACCAAACCCATAAGCATTCCTTTTGTACCAGTTATTTAATTAATAAACACTCCTCCTGCCTAAAATTTCGGCCCACTAACGCCTAACCTTTTGAGAGCATGATAACATAGACCGAGAGACGTGGATGCTATATCGCATAACTCCTTGACTCTAGGTCACCTCTTCACTTGTTTCGGAGATATAACTGAGCCAGATAATACACAACTGAAAACATGTACATTCGCTCCAATCGGAGCTATAAATCCAGCAATCTGCTATATAAACCCACCTGTACTAAAATGTAACGCGAAAAAAAACTCTTCAAACTTTATGAGTCGCTAAACGTGTCTGGTAAAACTCGAGAGCCATTAGTGTGTGTTTTCCGACACAACTCTCTAGGAGGTTTCTTTAAATTAAATAAATCAAACAACACATATATATTCTTTACTAGGCGTTACTTATTCTTTAAGTCGAATAAATGTCAAATGCCCATACAATTTGAAGCTTATTTCTCAGTAATATACTTGCTATATGATTACGTCATCATAGATAAGCTCTATGAAATCTAGCACTAACAGCATTCTTTAAAATAAGGTACTTCCGTGAAATAAATGAAGATTTATCATAGAGCTTCATACCATATATAGTACCTGTACGACTCCTATAATGCACCTTTGGCTTAGAATAAACTGTCCTACCTAACATTGAAACGGTCCCATGTAAAAGTGAGTTAATCACTTAGACCTCAATGTGAGCTACTATCTAGGCAATACCTCTTCCTATAAAACTCTTATTTCAAACACCTAGATCACATAGGTTCGCCAAACCTACACTATACTACTAATACATCAAACAACCGTTGGTCTAAAACGACTCTAAACTTTATTACATCAGAAGACAGGTGTTTCAAAGTCACCATCATAACATTAGTTGTTTGACCCGATTGATGTATTTTATAAGTTTTTTAAAGAATATCAGTTAAATTTTCATATTCCTTTATATATATAATAATATATCAAATATATAATACTATATATATATATATATATTATAATACTATATATATATATATATATATATATATATATTATATATATAATATATATATATATATATCATAATTATATATATATATATATTAAATATATATTATATCATAGATATATATACTATATATAATATATATATTAGAACTTTGTCCTTAGAAATATTAAAAAACAAATTAAAAAAAAATAATTAAATAAAAAAACATATATTATATAAAATTATATACATGATAAAAAAAGCATATTCTTTAGTTAGGAACTCTAAGCTAACTCACTATTTATATAGGTTGCGTATCCTTGATTTGTAACATACACGTACATACTGCGACAGGCCTTTGCACTCAACATAGACAACCTAGCAAAGTAGTGCCGCTTCAGAGCAGACTATTCTACAGACACTAAACTCCATGCTACCTACTTTATCAGTCAACATCTCTCTCTCACAAGAGTATGTTATTTTGATGTGCTCCTCTAACTATTTTGAATACTATCTCAGCATTGTGATGCTACGCGACTAATATGATGCTCCTCATACTTTATGTAAGCGACCTTTATATTAGTTGGATTACTAAGGCTCATTTGATCGGTGCCCCTATTCTTGTGGTTCATTTATTGATTAGGTGATCACTCAACTTTTGATGATTGCCATCTTTGATGATTATATCAGTGCAATTATTGATGTTTCAGTCTTTGTATAATAATGATATCTATCAGATTTATTGACATGGTGAGTATATTCAATTTGGATGGTTCTACTAAATCTACCGTAAGGGTGTCTATAGGTGAGAGTTGTTCTACTTATATGTGAGTATATATAAGTTAATATTAAGATGTGAGTGAGTGAGGTGCCACTATAATAGAGTATGTCCATAAGTTAATGATGTACCACCTGAGTATGTCCCACCAAGTGCCAATACTGGATGGACCACTTTTTTCAAGCTACTTTTCTAGTCACCTCCTCAACTGTGAAGCCTGGAATAGCCTCAGGCTATATATATTGAGGGGTTCTCAACCTCCCGTATAGGTATATAAGGTTATATGTAGTGAGGATCTCTGAGAAATATTTATGGATGTATTAATTACCCAAGTTGCCTTAGGATTGCATATCCCCCTACCTATTGAGATGATTATAGGTCCTTCTTTCCTATACGTTATGCCCGCATATATCATTATAGTAGTATTATTTAGATATATTATAATATATATTTATATTATATTATATATATATATAATTACATAATATATAATTGATATATATATATCCAGAAAATAAATTTATATCAGGCCTACAATTTAATATTCCCCCCTTTCGATTAATACTTACCGTGAGGTTTACAGCGATGTAATATTAGCATTTTTACCTCCGGCTCACAGTAAGTGAGTGTGCACGTACCCTTATTAACAGGTGTCAAAACAATTTTTTATTACATGATTATTAAGTCTTTGTTCCTTTTAAATTGCAGTCAACGAGGATATCGTTATTTATAATATGCGCTTTCGAGGCGCCAATTCTTTGGGAAGCGAACTTTTTGGCTTGCAAGAACTAGGAAAAAAGTGAAGCTACAAAACTACATGACGTTCAGCCCTTATTTTTTTTTTGGTGTTAAAAATTTGAAGTTACAAAACTATACATACAGTTCAGACCTTTTTTTATTTAAATTGACCATTCTCTAATGTAATTACTTTTTTTAAATTAATTCTCTGTTGCATATATATATAAACTATACACACACACAATAATTTAAACACACATTACTAGATACATACAACTTAACTTCCAAGCTCATCCGAAATTATCTACACTTGACTCTCACCATACAATATACGACAATCTAACTTATACGCGACAACACCTGCTTTCACCTACCACGTTATATCAATCCAACCATGTGCCTCAACTCATCACGCCTGCCTTCACCCTAGACTCACTTATCTTTCATCCAGTTAAACACTCCCCCCACTTACCCCCACCGTTTTGGAAATGATGTACCAGTCTAAACTATTTTATCACTTGCTCGTATCAGGTTACCCAGTGGATCTAAACTTACCTAACGCTTACGAAGCAGACCAATCCAGAACTCTAGATGGCCCGAGATAATAGACAATTTTAATATAACACACATTAACTTACACTACATATAACACTATATCACTAATTATATACTCCATAGACATATTAATAACTTACACTTACATACAACTATAACTATGTATGACACTATACGCATCTTACACTAGGGCATCTTACACTAATATAGTACCCATATACACTTAACTACATCACACACAGATAGACACTTACTCACATTATACACTCACATACATACATCGTTATTTTCTCAGCTTTGATGCCTCAATTTGATGCTCAGCAAATTGTTGTTATATGTGACCTACCTCATACTTTTATTACCTCGCTTTGATGGTAGTTCATATATTTTATTGATATTTGAGCTCATTCTTTAGATGACGTCATTCTTATATTTTAGATACCATACCTATTATAATTGCATGATTCATCTTTAAGTTGTAGTTGATAATCATATTACTATTATATAATATTCGTGTATTTCTCTCTTTGATGAACTCATGGATTATTATTGAATATGTCATATATCTTTGATGTTCCCAACCTCCCTGAGCCTAGTAAATAGTCACCTTAAATCATGGTGTGAGTTCATACCCCTATAGATATAAGGTATATTATGAAGATTATATAGATTGGTATGTATATTACAAGTTGCTAGGTGATGCATTATACCCTTAGTATGAAGTTAAACTTTTTATACTTAAGTACCCTATATATTACCTTAATCATTGTGAGTATAAATATAACCCAACTAAAATATTTGAAAAGCCCCTTATAACCCCTATGTTTATAAATAAAAATGGTACCTTGAGGGAATTTTACTCAGTTTTGAGTGACAGATTAAATTATTATTCCTATATAGTTTGCCACGTTATAGGGAATCCTTTTCAATTCCATCTCCTAATAGAGAAGATTATGTGCCTATTATCTTAACGATAAGACCTTAATATTTATATAAAGAGCGACATTTCCTTCTCATCACTCTTCTTAAAGAACAAGTAAATATATAGAGCGTTTAAAATATACTTCTGAATAATAACACTAATTTAAGTCTATCTTTCGTGAGTCCACTCGCACCCTTGATTCCATAATCATATCTTGTCAGGCGACTGCCAAGAGAGAGTAATCTCTCTGAAAGAGCAGATGTAGCCACCATCGCCTTTAACGCTCGCGCTCCGCAATATACATGGCCGGACTTCTCAGATAGTTGCGTGGAACTTAACTCCCTCTCGATGAAACCCTCCATCGTGTCTTTCTCTTCTCGACTTTCAACTGTTTTACACACGTTTCGTTCTCCTTGCGCAATTCTTGATGTGAGTGTTGTCGGAAACATAAGTATACTAGGGATTCCGTAATAATGTCCTTGGATGTTCCTATTAGTTTTATGTTCGCGCTATGTGTGCTATCTCCTAGATTAAGGTATCTTTTTTATTTTTATTATTGTGTATTTTTTATTGTTATTATGAAGGTATTAATTTAACACTTCTTTTGACCATAGATATATTTTTGATTATTTGTTTGTATATTATGTAGGGGAGGTTGATAACGGTAAGGTGTTTTATTTTTTTTTTATTTTTTTATTTTTCAATTTTTTATGTTTTTAATTTAATTTTGGCTATCATTTGCCGGTGTTTTACTAATGCCGAGGTTTTTTTTATGTTTTCTCTACGTAATTATTTTAGTTTATCTAAATATCTTTTTTTTTTATTAGTGTTTTAGTCTAAAATCGCTTTGCTTTTTACTTAACTTTCTATTTCCTATGTACTTGTTGTTGGCAGATATTACAATTTATTCATTGTTAGATTCCTGCATTAGTTTGGTTTTACTGTACTTAATGTTATTATATGTTCTATCTCACCATGCATTTTTCAAAAATTAGTATTTTACTATTAGTTTTACAGATGTATTATTAACATACCCACACACACTAATATGACCTCCAGCGACTATATATATCTCTCTTAGACTGATACCCTTTTCTGTCATTTTAGAGATATAGGCTAAATACGTTCCTCGAGTCAGTCTAACACACTACTATTCATACGCCTAACATCTCCCTACCTCTCTCACAAATACTTAAGATACTCCTATTTGCTATCTCTTCAGCGTTTTTTTAAACATATCAAAATAAATGGGTGGTTTTACTTTTGTAATTTTCAGGGTAGTTTTAGTGTATGAAAAGCCTTATCTTACTTTAATGTTTTTTATTTCCAGAATCTAAATTTATGTGAGACTACACATTCTCGATAAATGATCTCTTTATATATAGAATTAAACTCGACATATACTGGGGTCTTTTAAGTTGTATACGTCATTGACTATATGAAAAAACCATGTACTATAGGATGTATAGCTGTTGGATTTACGACTCATATACGATAAAGGTCTGCGTAGTTCTTTCGTTGTTATTTTAAATTAAGTACTACTGCTCCTTTTAAATACTTTTTATAAATGAAAATACAACCAACTATATCATATAATTCACATAGATAATAATATCAATGCCAAAAAATAAAGTGAAAGAGTAAGGATTGTGCGTTAGAGGGTGTTTCTCTCACCTTAAAAATTCCCAACATTACGAATGATATATCTACTTCCATCATTTAGTATATTATACGTTTAATACCAACAATCCCTTATATTACATCCTATAGTGTAAACATAGAGTTAATATACGGTATGTCATGACAGTATCATTACTTAAACAGCCATTATTAAACTGGTTAATACTTTTGTTTTATAAAAATTATCTGTTTTCTGATAAGCCCTGTCAGTAAACCAATAAGGTGTCTCTGTAAAAGAGCAATTTATAGAGTTTGTGTAGTTTCCACAACACCCCATTTATAGATATATGGATAATATAAATATCATAAAAATTAGCTAATCAGTAAACTAAACATAACTCTCTGTATAAATACTATAAATAAAAGAAATCATCAAATTTACCGTACCTTAAAGCCAAATTAAATCTCCGTTGAAAAAAGCAAGAAGATAAACATTACACCCTCCTCCTCTAAAATTAAAAAAGGGCATTGACTGGGGACCCACTAAGTGTGGTAAGGCTACCTCTTACCATTAAACCGTCCCTCATTACCAGATACCCCCACCCCATAAATACAGGATTAAAAGTTCCACTCATCGGAATTATTATATTATTACCGGTACCTCAATTTAATAAAAACCGTTTGATAAAAAAGAGCTAATCTTAGTACTACATTGAAAAATGCATTGAAACCTAAAAACATTAGTCAGTTGAAAATCCTAAAACAAACACACAGAAAACCTATAGATTTATAAGTGTTAAAAAATATTAATGCAAACAATACAAAACAAAGTACATAGGAAAGAAAAAACATTAAAGGTAATTTTACTTATCCACGATCCTCCTTCCTATAGCACACATATGAAAAAGCTAGATCATAATAACAAGATAGAACAATAATCAAACCTCTGGCATTATAATATAACTGGTCTTATAGTTTACAATCAGCTTCTCTACACTTCAAGTATAAAACTCCCGGTGCTACGTATTTATATCAAAAAAAAACCATACAAATTAAATACAGCGCAATAGAAAGTTTATTGAATCCGTTCATAATATAAAAAACATTTACAGATTACCAATCTTGATTAAATTATATCAAAGTGGTCGACAGATACTCAAAGAAATAGTACGAAAAAGTATAACCAATATAAAATAATCTAAATATAAGGTTACAACTACTTATTTTTCAAAAATATATCTAATATAAGAATAGTTGAGGATATATTTTTTCTCTGTTTTGAATGAAAAGGGAAACATAGCGTCATCGGAGTAGGAATAGAAACAATCCAAAGTTGCCTAGACCTTAATCCATCTCGGAGTTATCCCTCAAAGTCATTTTGCATCTTAATTTGAACACAATAATTTTTTCAGCTATGAGCAGAAGGTATGAGTCGAAATACATTCTGCACCTACACGCAGCACAGCAAAATATTACTTTAATTAGTGTTACATGTCTAGTATAACACGTAAACGATACTATACTTACAATGTTGAATTATGAATGTGGTCCTCCTATGGTCAAATAGATATTGTTGTATGATATGAGAAATTGTTTTTATAGAATATAATTGACTATATATAACTTAAAGAGAGCTACCTCAAGCGCACTCAATAATTCATTCTTGTAAACTCTAGTTGAAACATACTTTATGAAAGAATTCATGTAGTTCTTTGTGAATATCGTTTATATTAACTACCCTCATGAGGTGATATATACTATACTATAGTAGGTAATATTTATAGGTACTCATTAATAAACCAGGTTCTAAAATATTGATATATTTTTATTCACAAATAAAAGTTTAGTAGTGAGCTAATTCACTTTATATATATACTATTTTTCTGTATATAAAATTGAGTTTATTTAGTATTATGATATAATAAAAATATACTCACTACTGATTATATAAAGCCTAATATTTATCTATAAGGATAAATGACTATATCATTATTTTATGTATTTTATCTCACCACTCGAGGTATATCGTAGTAATAATAAGTATAAGCCTCGTATTATATATATAATATATATATAATTTACCAATTTTCAATAAATAATAGTATTATAAATTACCAGTTATATAGACTCATAGACTTTGTATAGAATTCATTAATGTTATATTATTAATTATTATATATAATATATATACATAGGTTTCTGATTAACAGAATGAAAAGAGAATGCACCCTTCTAGAAGGTGGGATAGGTAAAGATCCTATTGCATTTAGATAGTTCAAAATAGCGGGATAGGAAATTTAGAGAGAATTTCTTTGATTTATGATAATAAATTTTATATACGGTATATATATTATATATATATAGTATAAATTCTCTTAATCTCTAAGTATGAACTCATTATATACGTATAATGTTGATATATATTTTGGAATAACGACAGAACTCGCGCCCCCTATTTTTTAAATTTATTATGAGGTTTAATATGTGTATAAAAAGCATGTTTTATTTACAATTTCTTGAGCCTACCCCTTATAAAGATGATACGTAGTCCATACTCAAGCAATACCCCGTTCATATATATGTTGATATAAGTTAACGGCAACAATCCCTACGTATATATATATATGATATATATATATTAATCCCGCTATCCCCTCCCTTATTTTATGAAAAAATTGGGGATTATTATTGAGGATGTGATTCTCTTTACTAATTGGATTTTTAAGAAACTAAGATAACATTGTCATATCAGAATAAATGGAAGGTACCAGGAGGGGAAAATCAGAAATAAGAATGTGGTTTCTTTCGAAAGGTAAGAGTGTGGTTTCGAAAGGTAAATTTTGAAAGGTAAGAGTGTGGTTTCGAAAAGTTAGAGATGGATTTGAATTTACGTAAATGAGATTTTGTTTTCAAAGGTAAGAGTGTGGTAATAGACTTATAATTTTTTAAATTATTTTTCAGTTCAATTAGACATTTATTGAGTTAAATGAAATGAACTTTTTAAAACGTTTAAACGAAGTACCATAGAGTAGATGCAGAGCAGTGGTCTGCTTATTAGCGTTGCATGGCAGGACAACTCGCTGAAGTTCCTGCGTATACTGAGAAGCTCGAGCCTAAATAATACCGGTTGTAAACAACTACTCTCAGCCCGCGCGCGAGTAAGTTGTATTACATATCATAAACTAAAAATAATATAAGAAGCAGTTATAACTGTTTGTGAAAGTTTTGTGAAAGAAAAAACTTAGCGCAAAAAAGAGATACAATTCCTTGTTATTTAATGGAAATTAATTTGATGAGAACTCGTAAATGTAAGAGAATTCTTAAGAGTTCATACAATCTAAAACTTCTCCATATCTCTTATGTAGTATCCAATAATTATATCGAACACTGCGACTCCTGTTCATAGTATAAACTATAGTATATTTAAATCTATCTATTACTCGTGTACTCTTCACTCTCTCGTTACTACTTCTTCTACCTTATTATTCTCTCATCTATCATAATATAATATATTTATTATTTTAATATATATATATATATATATTATATATATATAAATATGTAATATATATATATTAAATATATAATATAATATATATATTATATAATATAAATATATATAACATATATATATATAATACATAATATATATATTATAATTATATTATATTAATATATATATAGTATATATATATATAATATAGTATATAAATAATATATATTATATATTATATATATTATATATATAGGGGTAATATTATATAATATATTATATATATAATATATATATATTATATTAATATATATATATAATATTATTATTTATATATATATATATATATGATAATTATATAAAAATATTGAATATATCCTTTAGCCAGTTTTTAGACATTGATATAGTATATCATTTCTAAATGCAATTTCTATATTTGTGTTATTTTAACGTTATATTCCCTAAATGTTGTAAATTTATATATATATATAATTATGTGTTTAATACTACCATCGATGTATATATAATATATTTATATATATTTAATCTTATATATATATTGTCTGTGTCTCTGACTTTTGTGTATATATGGTTATAGGATATAATGATATATACACTGCTACGAACTGTAATTAATATTTATTCCTTAGTTCTTCAGTTCTCGCAGAGAAACACTGTTGCCTTTATTTGTTTTATAAATTTATTTGCGATTAGAATCAATATCTAAAAGTGTATAATTCTTTAAACATCAGTTAAAGTATGTTACTAAACGGTAATATAGCATTAATAACAAAATTTATTTCTATTATACTGTTATATTCAACATAATAGGTTCCTCTGAATTCCCTGACTACCATCCCTCACGATTTATTGTATGGCATGAAGATATATACTTATGCTGCCATTTTTAATGGTTAAAAATGCTGATATAGTTAATTTTTTATGATTGTAGTTATATATTCTTTATATATATTATTTTGTTTAATTTTACAATTTGATTATAATTATATATTATATAATATATATAATTTTAATATTAATGTTATATATAATTATTCATAAAAAATAATTAAAGATAAATCATTATATATTTATACTGATATCATAATGAATATTTACAGCATATAATAAAATAGGTTGGTATACCTATGTTATATTTTAGTGTAATTTCATTATTTATATTCATGAACTAGTAATCAGTATATCACGTGAGTATTACAATAGGATATTATTCGGTCTATCTGATTAGTATATATATATTAATATATATATTTATAATATATATATATACTATATATATATATATATATATATATAATTATATAATATATATATATATATTTAATTATGTATTTATAATTATATATATATTATATAATATATAAAATATATATATATATTATATATATTTATATATAATATATATATATATATATTTTAATAATTTTTATATATTTTTTATTTTAAGGGTTATTATATATATATATATATTAGATATATATATATATTAATATATATATATTATATATATAAATATACTTATAATATAAATTAGTAATTATATCTAATATATATATATATATTAAATATATTAATAATTATATATAAATATATATGATATATATTATATATATATATAAAGATATAATACTATATATATATTATATATATATATATTATATTATATTAATTATATAACTAAGTATATATATATATATTATTAATATATAATATATATATATATATATTTTAATTATATATATATATTTATATATATATTATATTATATATATTTATATATATATATATTATTAAATATAATATCAGTGGCGGCTCGTGGTAAAAATTTTCTTGAGTAGGCAAATCAATAAATATATATATATATAATTAATATATATAATAATTTCACGTTTAGTACTAATAGGAGTAGTATAC
>JABUQX010086293.1:0-27522 GCA_015478945.1 Trachelipus rathkii | reverse complement strand
GAGAGAGAGAGATAAGGACTACATTATATACCATATGATATTATATATAGGGTATACCGGCTATGAGGAGGTTGCAACTTGTTGTTCATTATAACCTATATTAACGTATATATATATAAATATTTAATCCTATAGTCGTGCTAGCTTTCCTAGAATGATTTCTTGCTGCTATTAGAGTAGGTTAATATACGTATGAGTTTTTTGACGCATAATATATCCACACACCATTATCAAGTAGCGTTATTATATTATAGTCACCTATATCTACAGTGCACTAGTTACATGGGTACATATATATTAAAATCGTATATATATATATGTTTTATATTTCATAGTTCATTTCAGTTATATTAGCTTTATGTCGAAATATCGGAAAAAATATAATACATTTCACTCCTTCATACGCCAGTATCTATATGTTTTACGTAACTTTAAATCACTTACTTTAATGAGCAGCGATCGACAGAGATAAAAAATACAAAAATATTTGATAAACATTATGTATATATTATTTTTATCTTAATTGATATTAAAAGGTATTTAAAAAGTTTATGTTCTCCCATATATAAAATTTTTTCTTCTAAAACATTGATTAAGACAATAGTTTTGTTAGGTTTTGCTGTTCTTACGGGCTGTCGCACACACACACACACACGTACACACACCACACACACCACAGCACAATGCCTGTTGCCCACACACAAGCAGCATGAGTGAGTCAGTTATTTATCAGGTAACTATTTTATCGTTGTGTTAGAGGTACGGAGCTGGATGATAATATTTTTTATAATATTTTTAATATAGTATATTAATTAATTATTATAGTATTGGTCGTCTATATATTTCTATGTATTTATATATATGTGTAGTATAATTAGAATAATTATATATTTATATTATATATTACTTATTATTATAGTATCTATATTTTTCATGTTATATATTTAATAATCTTATATTTTATACTATTATATATATCATGATATATATATTTACTTATATATATATATCTCTATCGTTAATTTATTATAATTTATAATAGATTTATATTAATAAAAGATATATTTATTATATTAGTTTATATATTAGGTATTTATATCGTTATATATATTATAATTAATTAATCTGCAATGATCAACACTTTCGAGTACCGATTAGCTACGTGTCTCTGATAGATTATATATGATTTTATTATAACTTATTATTATATATTACATGAAATAATTAATCTTTTTTATTATGAATATATGCCGTGATAGTATTAAATACTCTTGTGCCCGAAGAATTGTTACTTATGCATACTTCTCTCCTCACAGATATTAATAGTTATTCTACTATGCATATTATTTAATTATGTAAATATTTGAGCTCTTAATGCTAACTACCATGTGAAAATCTAGTGAAGGTAAGCCCGTTACCACTTGTTATGATATTACATGTTTAGTTTTATTGCACTGAATTCTAAACATCGTAGTATTTTTTAGATTTACAAGTAATATATTATTAAGTAGTATAAGTACTTATAGCTATCACTACTAGCTTAAGTATAATACCTATAACTCTTAGTATTCCTCATATAAGGTATAAATATTAGTGTAGTATAGCGCCTAACTATTGGTTATTAATTATATATTTATAATCGTGCATAATTAATCTCAGTGTATGATTAGTATATATAATTTATATGTATGTTAACTTATATATCATATATATTATACAATAACTATTCTAGTAACGTGAGTAGCTATGATATACTGCTCCTGTGTGCGCGGTCTGTTGCGCTGGGTTGTTGTGGATTTGGTTCCTGCCATGCTTGGGTCTGTCGGGTTTGTGATGGGGTTGTGTTTTGGGTTGGTTCTGTTGTGGGTTTGGGTGTGGGTTTTGTGTATATGTATTAAAATCTATATTATTAGTATATATATAGTATATATATATATATATGTTACTCACAAAAAATATTATATTATATATATATATAGGTAGGGTATATATACGAAGTTATGGGGTATGGGGTAGTATATTATTATGCGTTAGTATATTAGGCAGTAGTTAGTAGGGGCGGATTAGTTATAGGTATATATAGTAGTATAATTTATATAGAATAGTATAAGTATATATAGTTATATATATTATGTATATATATAGTTTATGCGATATGGTAGTTGTAATTGTATATATTAGATATAGTATATATATTCATAGTATATTTATATGGATATTTATATACTAATATAATATATATTTATATATATACCTATTCCGCTATATTGTTTATTACTGCTATATGTAGTATTTCTGAGTAATTATGGTATGTAGCTAGTGGTTCGTACTGTACTAGGTATATTAGATTATTAAGTGTATATTAGGTAGTACTTATGTATCAATAATATTAATAGTAAAATTTTTTGGCAAATATTAGTACTATTTAATAATGTAGCCATATTTTTTCGCTTCGATTATAATATGTAATTTTTATATATTATAGGCTAGGTATGTTAGGTATATATACTTATATATATTAGTACTCCAAAAACATTATATATATATATATAGTAGCTATATATATATATATTATATATATATTTATATATTAGTTAGGGTTATAGTTATTATATATAATATAATATGTAGTCTAAGGAGTAGTATATGTGTGGTATATTATTATAATTTTTGTTTGCTAATATAAGCTGAGCTCTTAATTTTTGTTTTGCCATTCTTTGCCAGTGCTATTGCTATTTTAAGTCTTCCAACAATACACGTGCCCTCTGGCCGAACCCCTGAGACCAGCTCACGAACCCCTGGGGTTCGCCTAGAACTCAGTTGAAAACCTACTGGTCCTATTATATAAACTATATAGAGCTTACTACCATTAAGTTTCTTTATAGGTCAACATTAAGTCAAACACACAGCACATATTATATATATAGTTATTAATAATTAATATATATATATTATAGTATAATATATATATATATATTAGTCACTATGTATATATATATATATACTATATATATATTATTGATGATATATTATAATATGTATATACATAGTTACTTATATATATATTAGTATATAGTTGAATACTAGATTTGTACCGGCAAACCTGGGGATCTGATTATAACGTGAGCCGCTGAACAAAAATGTGTAATGAATCATAGGTAGGGGAACATGGGGCTGCGATTTGAGTGAACACTACTGTTGATTGAGATGTATAGTTCTCAATTCATAGTTCAAGGGAGTGCTGGATGTCTATGATAGAAAGGCCTTACTTTGTATAACGGAAGTTAAACTTAGATTTTAATTATGAATTTAAACTCCTGATAACTATGGATTGATAAAGCAGGGGATTAGGGGTTTGAGTTTTTGCTTGTGTAATGAGGGGTAGGGTGAGAACTTATTCATAGCTCCAAATGTTAAGGTCTTATTCGTAGTTCCACAATGATATATCTATTGTAGGTTCGGCCCATTGTATGTGGTTAAGATATGTTTAGGGCTAATGTTTAAGTTCTCGTTGCGTGTTTGTTAAATAGTTTACTGATGACATTATGTGAATATTCAATCCTGATTTGCTAGAGATTAGTGATAAGGTTTCGTAAATATACTGCGTTTAACTTGGTGGATGATGTGTTGTTAGAAAGTATGTCTAAGTTAAGTGTTTTGCCCTTGATAATGGTAGGTTTGCCCGACGAAATTTGGGTAATGTTACGTTTATGTTCTATTAGTTCCAATAATTGGAAGTTTATATTTGCATATGGAGTGACATTTGATTGAAGGTAGTATCATTCACAATAGTTTCAAGTATGCCTGTATCTTTACATAATTTCTTGTCATTTTTTGTTAAATAGGTATTTTGGTTAGAATAATACTCTTATTTTGTCCATTGGTTGATGTTGAAAAAGTGGGGATGATTACATTGGGTTTTTGTTAGTGGTATGTCCTGTCTGAGCTACTTTACCTTTTGAAAAGTAGGGGAAACTTTGTGAAAATTTAGCGCAGATTATTCATACTTCGGTAGATATGTGTTAGGTTTGTCGTGGTGTTCGTTTTATGGTCTTAGTTCAGGCGGTATGATATGTTAGCTTTTATTGATGTGAAAACTTTGTTACCTTTACATATATTCGTTGTGTGTCTGTGATGATATTATTAGTTATGATAAATTTTTTATTGAATATTACTATGTTAAGCGGTAAACAATTAACAATGTATATTGTTACAGATATGTACGTTTGAAGGAAATGTGTGAATATCGGTTTACGTTCTGTATGCAATGTTTAGTTATATTTACTGTTGTTTAAGTTTGTGGAACTTTGTTAATCGTTTTGGCTTGGTTTTTCCTTGGTTAGGTATTTAGCTTTTGTCGTTGTACATTATAATTGTAGTTCAGTTGATGTTATGATTATGTTAGCTTTCTTGATGTTAAAACTTTGTTACGTGTTAGCCATGATATTCGGTGGGTCAGTTTAGTGGTAAGGCGAGACTGTAATTTGTTGTTAAGAATGTGTATGATTTGAGTATCCAAGATAATGATATTCGAAGATAGTGACTTGAAATTCAGATAGATCAATATATCATAGATCATGGAGAGTGGGTGGGGGAGGGGAGGGGAGGGAGCTGGTGGTTTGATTTACTGGAATAATGAAAACTGTTTAATATATATATATTATTCAACCTTTAGCTATGATATTTTCTTTTTCAAGGACCTTTATTTTGCACTTAGGCGCAGCGTGAATAAAACTTTTGTCCATAGTCAAGAATAGTAAAACTTGTTTAATGTTTTGCATATTATTCGTTGGGGTATTTGATAGATAGGTAAGGTTATGAATGAATTTTTGGTTAACATATTTAGTCTTATGTTAATCGGTAAAAAACTTTGTACGGTTTACAATATTCGTTTGTTCAGTTAGTGTGATTATATAGACAAGTGTTATGACAAAATCTTTTGCTAAATTATTACCATGTATGTAAAATTAACATTCGGACTATGTTTATACTATATGAATTGCAAAAATGTGAGGTAGGTTACGTTTTGTTAAGCTGTGTTAGTTACTGGTTACTGTTGTTAAGTTAATGGAATCCTCCTTGTAATGTGTTAGTTAGTTTATTCGTTGCGGTACGGTTGTGCTAGGTTTGTCCCGTGAACATTATCATTTTCTTAGTTCATTGGTTATGGCTATGGGCTACTTATGATGTGAAAGGTTGCTTGACGGTCTGAGTCGGATGGATTTAAGGTTCGGTCTGGTTACGTATAGAGTAGAAGGAAGCTTCATTATTCTTATTTGGGCGTATTATGTTTTTTAGTCGGAAATGATTCTGTTCGAGCGAACGTGGTTTTGCTGAAGTCAAGTTGGAGGTCGAAGTAGATTATCTGGAGCGTTATTGGTAGGGATGGGAGGGAATGGGCTAGCTGTGGTGGGTAATTTGGACTTGATTTTTTCAGCTGCTGAGGATTCGTAGTTAAAGCTGATTGTTTAGCAGCCTCTTATCCTGTGATTATTTAATTCGAAAGATTAGCTTCGACTTATAATGTGTTATGTATTCGTGAGGTAAGACTTGGTTATCGTCTGCAGGAATTTATTTCGTTGTGGGACACTTTTAAGGTGATAGTTTGGGGGGCAGACGGGTATTGATACAATTTTGTGTTAAGTATTATTACGTATGGTTAGCTGATGTAACATAACTTTGTTGTACGTTAGCATAGTATGTCGTCATGTGTTCTGTTCTATTGATAATTTAATAACACGTAGGTTATGATAAATTTTTCGTTTCAACTAATTTGACGCATCGTTTAATGTAAAATTATAACATTTGATATGTTAGAGATTAATTTGCTTGTCAAAGTTATGAATACAGGTTACCTTTTTGTTTTATGTCTTGGATGTTTAAGTTGTATCATTTTACTGTTGTTTGTTTAGAGTATGGATCTTGTGTTAATTGCTTCAGCAAGTTTAATTCTTTTTGTCTTAATATTTATTAATTCACACCTGCACCGGTTCCAAGCACCGAGTACCGTTGTTGTCTTAAATCTCCAGATTCTCTCTGACTCTAGTACGTTCCTTCTCCGACTTTCTTCATCTCTGACTCCGTACCGCTTTCTGCCACTTCTTCCTTATGGCATTCCGTCCTGATCCTTCTACATGGGCTCTCCCTCCGGGGGGTCCTCAGACACCATTTACGAACTTATACCTCAATATTTTCGAGATCTAAGGGTTTAGTACAATATATAAAGACATTATCATAATATTGTAGTTAATATTTCAAATATTTATCTAACGTTATATCACCGCACCGAAAAGCCAGCAATTGGTGCCGCCTCCAAAATCCGATGCTCGCGGATTCGTAAACCTACTACTGCATCCCTCCTCTATTATCTATTTCCAATTTCCACCTTTCTACGAGCATTTCCTATTTTTTTAGGCGAGCGACACCTCCCCTCCGAGGGGGCGGACGGATACGTAACCTCGTCTAGGTCGCGACGAGGTTTACGTCCACCCACATATCGCGCCTCCAAATTCTATTGCGATACGATAAACCTTTGATCAGGTTTGTAGTGATTATATATGATCTTCGCTAGAAAAAGTGAAAAGTCATTTCAGCTCGATTTTCAAGGAGAGGTATCAGCTATGTGAGTGGAGCCATCCCATATTGTGGTTGTGTATCGCATGCTCGTGTGCTGGTAAAATCGAATCCCGTAGGGATTTCGATTTCGAACTCAATAATCTGATCCCTAACGGAGATCAATTTTTTCGACACGCTCAAGTCATATTCACATCAAATTTTATCTTTCACTTTCATCTGTGCCCTTATCTACTAACCATGCTACGATGTCGTTCTTACTATTTGTAGGTGGTCTGTTTCGCTGCCGTTTGTATCAGCAGTACGTCCATTCTTGATGAGTTTGTCAACCAGGCGGGATAACTGAGTAAGCGGGAGCAGTGGCTATACATGATCTACAGATTATCCGGCCACGTTATACAGTTAGTGTGTGCGCAGGGCAATCATTGCTGTATCGGAGAATATCCTTGACAATTAGTAAACCGAACCTATCAAAATTTGCATTTACCATTCGTATTTTCAACTTGGCAGTCAGAACTAGGACAAGAATAGTTTGTGAAGGAGTTTATCCTGATGCAGTGGAAACGATTTTTATCATTTTGATTTCTCTTAAAAATATCCCAGCAAAAGAATCATCAAAAGCATACGGTACCAAGATTTTACTTGCTCAATGATATATGTGTATGTAACCGCTTTTTTATAGTGGATTGTCTCATTTAGATAGTTAATAAACAAACTACAATGACTGGTAGCTTAATCTGAATGAAACTGTTCACATTAATTGGCAGACCATGTCCTAAGCGGTGATCTTATAACCTAAGTCCAATGGTATCTCCTAACCGATAAACATTACATAAATATTGCGGAAAATGATCTTTTTAGGTTAAAGTAAAATCAAACACCCACTTTTTTATGTTTCATAAAAAGGAATTATTGAAATACGTTTATAGTAAAGTAATTTCGCTTTTAAGTTATTTAATGGTATTTAACATTGTAATATTCCATAATACAATATTATATCTTTTATTTTGAATTTTTTAAACTGTATTTTCAGTACATATAAGTTGTTATCTGAGTTTTTAAATTTAAGTCAATAATTTATGTTGTGAGTGAGATAGCTGCTAAAATAGCACTTCCAAATAATTTTTTTACCTTGTGGCTAGTATTTAAGAAAATAATATTTATCCTAAATTAAGAAGGTTAGAAAAATGTTTGACTTTCTTTTTAATATCATAACTATATATATATATATAATTGCGTATATATATATATTTATATGCTATATATTATAGATATATTTATGTATATTATATATAGTATAGTATATAGTATGATATATATATATAAATATGATTATATGATATATGTATATCTATTATATATATAATTATAGTATATATATATATATACTATATATATAGTATATAGATATATAATATGATATATATTATATAGTATTATATATTATAAATTATATATATTATATATAATCATTATATTAATATTATAAGTATTATATATTATGATCATATATATAATTATATATATAATATATATATACATAATATATATATATATACTATACTATATATTATATATATAATATATATTATATATAATATCTATATAGCTATATTTATGATATACGGTATATATATATATATATTATGTATACTATATACTATATTCTACAAAATATAGTCTTGTTTTTGTTATTTGTATATTGTACAAGTGTTTTGTTTTTTAATGTTCCTTCTTTGGAAAATAGTTTTTAGTGTTCCGGAGAAAAGAGTTTCCACGATTCGGGTTATAATATAAGCCGCGTGAGTTTCTGGACTTTGAAGACATCGAAGTTTGCTCTCTCTCTCTTCTTCTCTCTCCTGTCTCTCTCTCTCTTCTCTCTCGTTTTCTTGCTCATCTCTCTCTCTCTCTTCTCTCTCTCCTCTCTCTTCATCTTCATCCTTCTCGTCTCTCTGCATCTCTTCTCGTCTGTCGTCTTATCTCCTCTCCTTTCTCTTCCTTCCTCTCTCCGTCTGCTCTCTCTCTCTCCTTCTTCCTCTCTTCTCTCGTCTCTCATTCTCTCTCCTCTCTCTCCTTTAGCGAATAGCTCTGGAACAAGAAAAGTTAAATGAAGAGTGTGTTAGATTTAGTCGAAGGGGAAAATATGGATTGTATGACTCTATGCCAAAGAGAATTTCATCGGTTATGCGTTCTGCTCACTTTGAGGGTCCGACCAGTTTGCAGCATCAAAGAGCAAAAAAATTTTCCTCCGAAGGCGGAGGTCTTTCCTGCTGAAGATTTGAGAAGGCAGAACAGGATAGAGATATGAAGGGGTTCATAGGAAACCAGAGAGAAAAAGAGGGTTTAACAGAATAAAGAGAATGAGTAGAGGTTAGGAATAGGTCTAGAGTGTTTGGCTCATCTCCAAGACAATCAAAGATTCAAGTAGGGGACTGCACCAACTGGGTAGAACAGTGGTAGACAAGAGAATTAAAAAAAGCCATTGGTGGTTATGAAAGTTCAAATTACAAATAATAATGATTTCAGTGAAAGGTCAAGAAGAAAGAATGACTTCTAATTTCTAGGTTAAGTAGGAGAAAAATTTAGGATAGCCAGGTTGAGTTTGGAGACAGAAACACAGAGCAGATGAATTTAGTAGTAGAATGAAAGGATAGCTTGAGTCATAAGGTAGAATAATATTCGGTAAACCTCCAATCGGAAACACGAGAACAACATCATTACGCACCTAGCACAGCATCACTTTCGTCTGAATATTGAGTATAGAAATAGTGAAGGAGAACAGAGTAGGGTTTGCTGTCAGAACGCTCAACACCTGACAATAAGAATAAGAAACAAGGTTTAGAGGGGGAGAGAAGCTTCTCAACAAAGTGGAAACTAGAGTAAAGGCGACAAATGTTATATAAATTTATGAGAAAATTAGACCGTAGATCAAATCAGGCCGGCAATTCCGTGACGGTACCAACCCAACCATGGCAGGTCATCAAATTTCAGGTGGTTTGGAGGAGGGATGGATGGATGAGGGACTATTTTTGGAAGCCGTCCCTCTTTGACTTCTCAGAGGCTAGTTATGTGGTTGACATTTGACATTATTTTTTTTTTAAAAAAGTGTTGCATGTAATTGTGCTTATGGTGAGTGATAAAGAAGTGACTACTCCAATGTAAGAGGAATGTGGAGGTAAGCTCGAATGGGGAAGAACATTTTAGTTCCCGAGTGCATGGGATGTTCCGTAACACTCCATATATGCCCATTGATGGTAATCTCATCGCTTCGAATGCGCTACGCTTTCACCCTTTTGTGTATAAGTGCCTGTGCATGTGTGTGTGCATCTAGTATCCTTGTTTTGTTTATGTTTGCATCCTGTATTGTACTTTATCTAAGGAGTTCACATTACTTTACATTCTTCTCTATTACCGTAAATTACTTTGTATTCCTTCACTATTTTCTTGTAAATTACTTCGTTTTGTTTCATAATCCAATTCTTAGATATAGCTTTAAAATCTAAGGATTTGATTCCAGGTTTGTGAACAAGAAAAGCGTTGTCTAATACGTGATACTCATATCCCAGAAGGCACATTGCGTATGCCTGAAATAAGAAATTTAATTAGTTTAAATATTCATTAATTTCTTCTCAGTAAGTTATTATATTATTTATGGAACAGTTTGTGCAAATAAACTTTGAATTGATGTTTGCCATATTTTTATTAGTTTATGTTTTAAAATTTGAACTTATCCTTACTCGTAATACTAAGGAAATAAATAATAATTACTTGAATGAGATATATTTAAAGATAAGTGAGTATTAAACTAGGCGGGGCTATAACTTCATTTTTTCAAGGAAATATTTAAATTAAGTCAAGATCTCAAGGATTGCATATGAGAAATAGCCATTCTGTCAATTGTATTTTTTAGCTTGTTTTTGTCATATAATGCGCTAATATAGAAATATTATCAATTTTAGAGTGTGAACACTTAGTAATTTCGTTCTTTTCTGAGATCCAACTTTGATGACTAATGAATAAAATTGTTTCAAAAATCAGGCAAAAACTACATAGTAAAAATTTCCAAGTCACACTTAAACGCTGGAACAAATGACACACATGTCATAAGAAAAATTTTTAACTCCGAAAAGACATTACTCATAAAGCCCCAGCTATACAAGCACTTAAAACACGACGTCAGAAGCGTCTCGCTAACTCTAATCAAATAAATCAATAAACTGTATATTGTTCTATCTATTACAGCGTTTGAAACGCTCGAATAAATGGAACAATTTATTGTTACGGACCAATTCAACCGGACTCAACGAGGCTCTAAAAACGCAATCCTAACTCGGCGTTTGAAGGGCTCGCATAGATGGGGCAAAAGAAGGTAATTTCGCCAGTTTATTTTGCTATTGACAATTATTCAAGAAAATAGTTGAAAAATTTGGTAAAGCATTTGCTTCGATTGTCCCAACGATTCGTTGGAACATTTAATTAGTGCAGAGTTCTCTTCAGACAAGATTCGTTGGATCATTTAAGGCAGTGTTCTCTTCAGACAAGGTTCATTGGAACATTTAACGCAGTGTTCTCTTCAGACAAGATTTGTTGGAACATTTAACGCAGTGTTCTCTTCAGAAAAGATTCGTTGGAACATTTAACGCAGTGTTCTCTTCAGACAAGATTCATTGGAACATTTAAGGCAGTGTTCTCTTCAGACAAGATTCCTTGGAACATTTAACGCAGTGTTCTCTTCATACAAGATTCGTTGGAACATTTAACGCAGTGTTCTCTTCAGACAAGATTTGTTGGAACATTTAACGCAGTGTTCTCTTCAGAAAAGATTCGTTGGAACATTTAACGCAGTGTTCTCTTCATACAAGATTCGTTGGAACATTTAACGCAGTGTTCTCTTTATACAAGATTCATTGGAACATTTAACGCAGTGTTCTCTTCATACAAGATTCGTTGGAATATTTAACGCAGTGTTCTTTTCAGACAAGTCTTCATTCTACAACGTTTAAAACTAATCAAAAAACTACTAAAACATACCTATATTAAACTATGCTTATGCTCATGTTTCTTGATATGCTTCTTTTTAATAGTTTAAATGGAGTGCCGCCCTAACTCTTGTTCTCTTAAGAAACAAAATAAAAATGAAAATATTATTTACCTGAGTCATTTTATTGCCTCTTCCCTCAGCGAAAAGACGTTCGTCGAAAATTGGTTCATCATTCGTTCCAATGTAAAATGGCTCCCACGATTTATGTGATTTTATTCGTTTTCCTATTTCTAACACCGACAATCCAGGGTTTATTTTAGATGTTTTCCATTTCTAGAACAGAATTGGTCATATATATATATATATATATATATATAATATAATATATAATATATATATATATAAATATAATATATATATATATATAAATAATTATATATATATATATATTATAATATAAATATATATATTATATATATATATATATATATAAACTGAAAACCCTGAACAATATCAGGTTGAAAGACAATAAAAGACTTGGTGGGTATTTTAATTTGTAATTATATTTGCATTTCGATAGTTCCAAATAATCTCAAGAGAGAATCCAAGATTAAACACAAAAGTCTCTTTATTTGTTTACGACTATTTATTTCCAAATAGCTTCAGGGTAAAAAGAGGTTTAAGGTTTTTTTCAGTGTTAGTTTTTTTTGTAATACAAATGCAAGAGAGGTATAATGAGCTGCTACCATTAAATGATCGGCTTTCTTAAAGTTTATTAAAACATTGTTACCCTATAACGGTGATGATACTGAGATATATATTAAACGGAGAAGGTTTTGAAAGGTATGTAGTGAGTAACGTGTGAGTATTTGGTTCTCAATGTGGGATGGTCTCAGTACTCGAAAAAGTAAAGGTATCTTTGATATAATTTAACTCTATATATTATATCTCTGATATAATTATATAGCGGTAGGTCTTGATAGCTAAAGAAGGTCTTTAGGTTAGGAAAAGACGTGGGAACGTTTATTTAGAAAGGTCTTGTAATGTAGAAGCTGTAATAAAAATGCCATAGAGACTGGAAAGGTCATGGAATGTTAATATTGCTAAGCTCCTTGCCATAGAACCCTGAAGGAATATATATTATATATATATATATAAGATATATATATAATATAGAATAGTATATATATATAGATATAGTATAATATTAGTAATATATATATATATATATATATATATATATTATATATATAATATATATATAGGTTGAGATAAAAAGTAGCACCAGCCCTTTACATGAGAACACTTTATTAGACTTTCAACGTTTCGGAAAACAGTTTCCATCATCAGGCTAAAATATATAGAACAATAATTACAAAACTAAAAAACTTAAGTGTAACAAGCATATACAAATTAAGCAAAACATGATTGTTGTTCCATATATTAAACATTAATATTTAACGGTGTTATTATAAAGTATACATATGAAGCGAGTAGGAATGACAAAATCAGAACCTTCGGCTTAAATTTCCAATTATATACATCGGAATCCATATAACAATTTAAAAGATAGCAATAGGGCTAACTATATCAAATTGCAATAAATTTTTTATCAAAGGACAGATTGAACTGGGGGACACTGAATAATACTTACAATTTAACGTCTCCCAGTTCAATCTGTCCTTTGATAATTTATTGCAATTTGATATAGTTAGCCCTATTGTTATCTTTTAAATTGTTATATGAATTCCGATATATATAATTGGAAATTTAAGCCGGAGTGTTACCTGATTATTGTTCATTTATAAACTCGCTTCATTTGTATACTTTATAATAACACCGTTAAATATTAATGTTTAAACTCAGCGAGTTTTAATAAAATATAATAATAATAATAATCTCAATGTACAGTCAGTGGCACATGTTGCAAAACTGTTTTATGCCCTCGGCTCTTGTTTTACGTATAGCGCTTTTTATTCTCTGCAGCATACTTCGACTCAAAACAACGTCATCAATATCGGCTCGAAGGGCATAAACAGCAGATGCCAGTAATAGGGATAACCAACCCAACTGTAGCCAGATTTGGTCGTTTTACGGTCCAAATCTGACAACCCTGGCCTTTTTAACTACTTTTAGCTACTTTTCGGAATACTTAATACTTCTTAGCCTTTTTTTTACTATGACGTCATAGTATACCTCCCTTTGGATAGCACTGCACGGGATTGGCTCCGGTGCTGCGGTGGTCCTTAATGGCTCCCTAATTATTTTAGCTACCTATTCAGCACCTTTTAGCTCCTTATTTTGCTCCTTAGTTACCAACAGAAATGGCATTAAATATCATAGCAAGTGTTGCATTTGCAATATTTGCAACATTGGGTTTTGGGGCGTTTTGGAATGTTTATGCGGGTTTTTGGGGATGCCGAGTCGCTTCTCGGGGTTCCCGAGGTGATTGGGAATACCCCTGAGGCCCCAGCGTGCTGCACCGCACAGCACCTCCCAGTCCTGGCTACTACAGCTGTCTTCGCGATCCATTGAGCCTAACTCCTCTTTAATCATCTTTACTCATTTCTATTCATCTTTACTCATATTTATTTTTAGGTATCGCCGTCATATACTGTTGGAACACCGTAGGTTCGACAGTTGAGGAGTTACATCTAGAGTCATCGTATCCCGCATTCCAAATTTTTATACCCCCCTCTTACGAATAAAACCTTCGTCACGACGATACATCCCAGTCGGTCCTTAGGGGGAAAACCCCCAAATGGTTATGGGATATAGACTTAAAAATAAGGGTTAAAGAGATTAAAAGAATATTATAAATTATAATAATATAATAAAATTAGTATATATATATTAATATATAATATATAATATATATATATATATATAATAATATATATAATAAGATGCACTCAGTCAACTAATAAAGGTTAATAAGAATAATAATATAATAATAATTAAAATAATCAATAAAATAATAATTAATAATATAATAATAATAATAATAATGCTGAATATTAACAGAATAATGAAATAATAATAATAATAATAAAATAAAATTAACAAAATTTTAATGGACACCCAGAAAGTAGAGAGATCATGGAAAGTTGAAGTTTATAGACGAAGATAGGAGAGGAGATGATTGGTGTTGGAGATTTCAAAGCAAGGGGAGGAGAAGAACGAGCGGGAGAAATTAGACAGTATGGAAGAGATAAGGAATAATGAAAAGCATATCATATCCAATTTGTTTGGAAGAAAAGAAGGATTATTTGAACGACTTTTTTTCAAACAGCAGAAGGCACAATATCCACAAGATATAGATGAACAATGTCACAGGAGAATTAGATCAGAGATCTATCATAGACTAATAATTCACCTAGTACAGTAATATGGCTTAATAAGATCATGATATATACTTGATAGTAAACAATGTCTCGGATCATGATTGCTGGTGGAAAGACCAATAAAGTAGGCATAATAAAAGAAAAGAGAAAGGATGAAAGTGATAAACTGAAGAAAGTATACAGGAAAAAAGAATATATTGAAAAAATAAGCGAGGACCTAGAAAAGAAGAAGAAAGAGAAGAATGGGAGGCAGAAGAAACGTTAATAAGGGCAGCAGAGTAGACCCGGGTGAAAAAGATGGGTAGAAGAACGAGCAAAAGTACACGATCGTGGAGTGAAGAATGAAGAATGCAATAAATTGAAAACAGTATGATGAGAAGGTGTGTAAAATAATGAATACAAAGAAAAGAAGCACAGTATGTGAAGCAAGAAAGGAAGCAGAGAGAAAGGATGAAAAGAAGCACCCAAAAGAAGGCGGAGAAATGATGGGAAGATTTGCAGGCAAAAGAATAAAATTTTAGACTAGCAAAAAAAAACCATAAGATGATCAAAAAGAAAAGTAATAAATTATCAAGGACAAGCAAGAGAAAGTATTGGTAAGATCAAACATACGATAAACAGAGATTGACGGAATACTCAGAGAAACTGTCAAATGTAATAACATGTGAGAAACAGAGATGGATGAGAAATGAAGGAGGAGATGGGTAGATATACATGGAAGAGTTGAGGTTGACTCCGAGAGCGATGAAAGCAGGCACCGGAAGAAGATGGGATAGCCTATAAAAACTAAAAAAAAAGAAGGGAAGAAAATGAAGGAGTAATTCTGAAGGTGTTCATAGGTTCTGGAACGAGAGCGATAGTACTAGAGTGTGGGAGAAATTTAATCATACTTTCAATATACAAGGAAAAGAGATAATACAGAACTGTAAAACTACAGGGAATATCATGAGAACGCTGGCAAATACCATTATGATGAGAAGGCTGAGAAATGTAGTAGAGGCCATACTGGAGAAGATCGGCACATTTAGAAAAACAGAAGCAGACATCTCTTTCGCCTTGAGAATACCTTAGAAAAAGTATGCGAATATAATTAAAAGAGCAATATATATATAATATAAATATATATATATATATATAATATATATATATATATTATATAATATATATATATATAATATATAATATATAATATATAGAATATATAATAATATATATATAATAATATATTATATATATATATAATATAACTAATTTATTTATAATATATATATATATATAATTAAAATATAAATATATATATAATATATATAATATAAATAGATAATAATATATATATAAAATAATATATATATATAATATATATAGCTTCATAGCTGAGGAAACTTAGATCATGCCTAGGGGAGAATCTGTGGAAATTTCTAATAGATAATATATAGTTGATAAAAAGTAAGAATAATGTACCCCATTTATAAGAATTTAGTAAATTATAAGTATAACAAAATAAAATATAAATGCGTTTGAAAAGTGCGAACGGAGTCAAACAGAGAGCCTAGTGTCAACCAAATTTGTTGTACAACTGAGTATTAAAAGAAGTGAGAAGTATATAAGCAGATTTGAATGTGATATTCTGCATAACCGAATGCTTGCGGTTGAACGAAGGGCAATAAGTCTGAGAAGGTGGTGACATGTTTGCAATAGGCTTAGATGGCCTTCTGACTATAACACAGAAAAGACGGAGATTCATGTGCAATAGAGAATTAGATTAGCGGTGTGCGAGAGCAGATGTGAAAATGGGACTTTAATAAAAGGGGAAAAAATATAAAATGCTTTTTGGGAATTGGAAGAGAAGGAGAAATGACAAGATTAAAAAAGTAGATAACTGGTATTGTAGCTATAAAGGCAGTTAACCCAGACTGAAAAAGAACTATGATTATGAAGGAATTGGATATTCGAAGGTGTTAATACCGATTCTACTATATGAGCAGATACAAACAGCATTAGTAGAATACAGCGTCGACGCAATACGTTTTGAGAGCGATAGTTGGAAATACTAAAAGATACAGACAAAGAAACGAAAGATATAAGGGAAGTATGAGTGAAGGCTATTTAATAATGATCAACAAAATTGAAGATGGGACACATGAAGGGATGCATAGGAAGATCCAAGGAAGATGGAGTGGAGACCGGAGGACAAGACCAAAGAAAACCTAGAAGATGGAAAGCTCGGTGGAGGACTCAGTGAGAAGACATGGAATGCTGTCAATGCGGGAGCGAGAGAAGAGTATTGGAGGATAGAGGAAGATGGACAACAGAGCTCCCGTGAACAGTATCTTGACCCTTTCCGAAGCGTAGTAATTGTAATATATATTATAATATATATATATATATATAATATAAATATATATATATATATAATATATATAATATATATATATATATATATATAATATATAATATATAATATAATATATATATATATATAGTATATATATATATATATATATAAGCGTGTGTTCCTTTAGTGTTTTTGACTTTGGGTGCGCCCACATTAATAATATATTTTACTAAAAATAAATGTTCTTCTTAAATGATATATTCGGAGAAAATAAACGTGAAAGAAAAAAAACGATAAACCAAACAACAAATACGAATATTTCAAGAATTTCACAAAAAATTTACAACACAAATCCAAAAGCAAATGGACAAACGATGCCAGCGAACAAGTTTTACTAGTTTAAGATCCTAACATTATTGAGAATATATATAATGCACGACATATAAGACCACTACATTTGAATTTCCGCTAAAGATAACAAAAATTATAACCAAAAATAAATAAACCGATAAGAATTATTCAAGCCACTAACAGAACTCCCTTACAAAAGAAGTTTATAAAAAATGATATGGTTGCCCTGTATCTAAAAAAAAAACTATGAAACACATAAAAACGAATACTTTTTAAATTTATTAATGTAAATGCATGGCACACAAAGGTAATCACGAGGGCTCCGTCCCTCCTACCCACCCGACTGCGGTGAAAATAATTTCTAAAAATATAAAAACTATTTTTAAGTTAATAAACCAAAAAATATAATTTTGAATTTAAACTTAAATATAAAAAGATTATAAAAAAAAAATAGATTTTATGTCATTCTATGTTTAGCTTCCAACGTAGTAATTGTTACCCAAGTTGTCACCTCCGATTGTTATGAAAATCACAAGGGATATACTCTAAAAAAATAAAATTAAGAAGAATAATGAAAACGAAAATCGTCGCTCTCTTAGTAAAAAATTACAGCCTCTCAAATTGTTAAAAATCCCATAGTATTTCTATAAAATTTTTTTTTTTTGAAAACCACAGGATATACTCTAAATAAAATAATAATGAAGAATAGTGAAAAAAAAAAAAATCGGCAGCCTCTTTAGGAAATAAAATTACAGCCTCTGAATAGTTTAAAATTTTCCCATAGACCTCTAATACAAAAAAAAATTAGTGGGGCCTCGTGCTATTTTTAGGCCACCTAGTTCAGGTATGAAAGATTGTTAATTTAACAGATTTCTCTTGTATACCTACAAACTTATATAATCTGACTTAGAGGGCCTGAAATGAGACCTTAACCTAGTTCATCAAGTTGAGTAGTTTATAGTTGAAAACTTGAAATGCTATAATTTTTTATAGAGAGATCGAGGATTTTTTTTTCACTATTCTTAATTATTCTTTTTAGAATATATCCTGTATTTCATAAATCGGGTACAACCCTCTGCTATAAGAAATTGACCTGTAATAATATCTATTTTTGTGATATAATGTAAAAGTTAATAATTATAATTTTTTGTTTCCTGCATTAAAATTTCGCTGAATTCAAAACTGTATTCAGGTTTTTAATGTATCTATCGCGAGTTTAGATACAGGTGCCCTTAATCTAAACCTGGCCATATATATAGTATATATATAAAAAGATATAAATATATAGATATAAATATATATATAATATATATATATATATATAATAATAAATATATTTAAAATTTAGATATATCATATAAAATATATTATATATATATATATATATTATATATATATTACTTCAAAGACCAGGGTAGAAGTATTTTACAAAATCTTCTGGTGAAACCAAATAAGCGTCTTCCTGTGGTAGTAAGCAGGTTGTTTTGTGAAAAGAATTCATGTTCGTTAATCAGAAGCTTTGACTTTTCACTCGAAATTCAATCAAAACGAGACCACGTTGTATTTAGAGAATCTGCTTAGTCACATTTTCAAATGCATTTTAATAAATTCGTTAAAAAAAAAAAGTAAGCTTTGTAGGATTAAAAATATAAATTCAGTTGTGTGAAAAGAAACTTTTCATAATTATTATTCAAATTTAAAGTGTTAAAATTTGTAAGATAAATTTTACGATTATAATTGAAAATCCAATTTACCTGATATAACATTAATAAAGGTAAATTCAAAACCACGAACCAAATATTCGCACATTCTCACCTAGCAATTATCTGCCAACGTTGATCAGGCGAAAAAAACCTTTATCTTCCTGTATGAGTTGGATCATTAAGTGTAAACCTCACTTGCATTGATTCGAAAATCGCTGCGTTCAGCGAATCTTGACCGTACTATAACATAAATATATCAACCATATATAATATATACGTAATAATATATATAATAATATATATAATATATTATATATTATATATATATATATATATATTATAATATATATATATATAATAATATATATATATATATATAGATATAATATATATATATATATATATATATATATATATATTCAAAAAGTATTTTACCTTAGCCTTGGAAAAAAATAGTCCCAACAGGTTTTAACAGTATAACCCATTCAAATTACCTCTTTAATTACACACTATTTCAGCGGCCTACCACTTTGGAAAAACAGTTTGGAAGTTCTCTGCTGTAGGCTAGCATTGGTCTCGGTTTGCAGATACCCTCTACAGAAATCTGGTACCTCATGCATTTAAATCTTGGAAACAACTGGAGCCAAATCAGGAGAGTATGGAGGGTGGCACAACTGAGGTGCGTTCTTTTTCGGCAAGATGGTCTGAATTAGCAGAAACAAATGGACAGGTCTATTATCGTGATGGAGGTGCCAAAATGTTTCTGCCCACAATCCTGGTCTTTTACGCTGCACAGGCGAAGCATAACATTTAGATAGTATTCTTTATTTGTTTGGCTTTCTGGTGTGTATTCATGGTGCACATTTCCGCGTGGGTCCCAAAACATATTAAGCATGACTTTGATTTGACTGTGCACTTGAGAGGAATATTTACGAGAGACGTCAAGGATGAGAAAATAGAACTTTGTTTCTGGTTAGCATAAATCCGCGTCTCATCGCCAGTCTTCAGAATGTTAGGGTCAGTTCTTACACGCTTCAGCATGTCTTCTCAAACATCAACACAGAGTGGCTTTTGCTCCATCGTTAACAGCTTTGGAACAAATTTTGCTGCCACTCTTTTCAGTCACAGATTGTCAGTCAAAATTTAATGTACAGAGCCAATATTTATTTCAACCTCTGTTGCAACCTTCCGGATGGTTGTCCTACCATCCTCCATGACTAATGTTTCTACTTGTTGAATAATTTCATCATTACGGTTTGTTGCGGGCCTTCCAGAACGCTTCTTACTTTCCACTGACTGGCGGCCATGCTTGAAGCTATTGTACCACTCTTTAACGCGTGTAACACTCATTGCATTTTCTTTAAATACTTGCTGAATTTTGCGAAAAGTTTCAGCTTAGATATCCCAAAGATTTGGGCAAAATTTAATACAACATCGCTGCACAAGTTTTTCTGTCCTTTTCAAACTCGTGAAATCCGAAGAGCACTCACTACAATGACTCCCTGTATGACCAAGACACACCGACTAAGGCGTTGTAGCAAGACGGCAGTAGTCTGCGCACGCACACTAGGTATAATTGTTTAGTCGACTGTCAATCGACATTACTACATTTCATTGTGCATAAAATAAAAAGGATCAATTCACATGAACCATATATAGATATATATATATATATATAAGTAATATATATATAGATATATATATATAAATATATATATAATATATATATATATATATATAATATATAATATATATAAATAATATATAATATAATAATTATACAGTATAAATATATATAATATATATATATATATATATATTATAATATATATATATATATATATATATATTATAATATAGTATAAAATATAGATATAATAGATATATATATAATATATAATATAGTAATTATATATATTAATATAAATATATATATAGATATATATATATTATTATATAATAATATATATAATAATATATATATATATATTATCATATAATAATATATATATTATATAATATGATATATATATATATCATCTACCTCCTATCCCCAGATGGGGGTGAGGTACGGTAGCAGTATACCCGGAACAGAAACGTAGTAGAACATGACGCAAGTCGAAAGAAAAGCCTTTACGTCCTTTTTAAAGAAAAGAAAGCCTTTACCTCCCCTCTATTACCTTAAAATGAAAAAACTCGTCAAACACACGCAAAAAATCCAGCCTATAAGTGTTCACGAACTAGACGGTCCTCACCTTGTATCTCTTCAATTTGTTCGTCCCCTGGGGCAAACCCAACAACCATACCTCTTCACAAAACGCCGCCATTCACTCCAGTTAGGCACCTTTCTGCTCGCCTCGCCAAACTCAAAATTCCTCCCTCAGGCATTACTTTACTGATTTAACCAACTTTTTCTTCTGCCTCCCACCGGGTCATTCCAGCCCATTTCATCCACTATACTCCGCTTAAAACCCCAACCATTATCATCCATCCTTCCATTTGACAAACCATGTCATTACTACTCGTTATCTCTCATTACGGCCTTTCTACACCACACAAACTCCCTAATGCATTCATTCCTAATTGTATCAATTTCTCATACCCAAGCAGCCCATAAATGGCCATCTAACACTTGTACCTAAATCTGATCACAACCCTATTTCAGACTATAGTTTCACTACATATAACACAGCAACAACATACCCTCAGCAAAACCCTATCGCACTCAAGACTTTAGTCCCTTCACATTCATCAAGGATTTAGTTACTCCAGCCACCTTCGTACCATCACAACTTCCTACATATCTGAATCATCGCCTTTTCATCCAGCATATAATCCAAATTTTTTTAAACTCCGGATACTTTCCAGTTCTCACCATTAACATGACTGCACACGAGACTGTCCTCACTCGCTACCAAAACCTTATTTATTTTTAAACCCCTTTTTTACACACCCTTCCCAAACCGCCTCAAACAATACTTCAAAACTCTCTTAGATCCCACACAAAACAAATATCCTCATACAATAAGCAGCACCCCCAACTTTCTTCCATTCCCAATTATTCAAAAAGCGTTTTTGACGGCCTCGTCAAATTTTTCGTAAACAAATTAGCAAGAGCCAAATTAAATAACAAAGACTCACGCCGCCGATCTTTCGGATCTCTTAGATGCGGGAGTAGTTGTTCGATGCTGGAAACTCCTTTTCCTCTGTACACACGCTTCACTATCGTCATGCTTACTTTTAATTCAGAAACCTCATATTCAGCATCAAATAATCACTTTCATCCGTTCACGACGCTTCTTTTTTTTAGTATGCATACACCAGGAGTCCATAAAACCTTAAATGCAATTTTTTGCTCTTCTCTCTCATTTCTCAACCATGTTTATTGATCACATCCGAATCTTCGCAAAAGCTGGCGATGGATAATTTGCGCCAATACCATATATATCTTCCCTACAACAAACTAATTCCCTATAATTCTTACATTCCCCTTACCCCGTTTACCCTTATAAAGGTTACGATTTCAGCTCGCCAAGCTCTCAGAAATTATACCTCTCCTAAACATTTGTCACAACTTTCCAAAACCAATCAACTCACCTCGGGCTCCGTTTTTATCATTATCAACCACTAATTTCATCCATGTCTGCAGATGTTACCATTCAGCAGACTTCTCACCTTACCCATTACCCTCCTCCTTACTAATACCTCATCCCCAAAATATTTTGTTTTTCTCACACCATCAACCCACACACAAATTCCACTATCACCTCTTCCGTCAACGGCCAATTTATAATATTGTCGAAATTTCCCCTCCACATTCCTTCTCAATTCGTAGTGTTAACTCAGAGGGCAGAAAGAATAGCATTTTAATAATCAAAAATAAGCAAGAGAAAGAATAGGGAGACGCCTCAAATCGTCACAGATTTGCGATATGAAAAATGTCACAGGACATTAACAGAAAATTCCACTGTTAAAACGTCACAAATAATTCCCAAAGATAAAAAATTGTCGACCAAAATTTCGGCTTACTCTCCAAACCCGTCGACACACTAAATCAACAATCCCAAATATCACACCTATCAAGTCGATACACTAAATCAACAATGCCAAATTATCGACACCTATCAGTAAATTATTTAAAAGGTTTTATAGAATATTTTATTCTATTTTTATATAGAGCAGAATTAAAGAGTACATTAAACATGCATAAAATTATGTTGAATGTTTTATCTACTAATGTACAAACTTGCTTACATAACTTAAACTAATCAATTAGCTAGTTAAAGTAACCTCGATCCATATAAGTTAAGTCTCAGTTTAGGACCTGCTAGTTCAGGGTATGATAAAGATTTTTTAAGCATACACAGAAAAAAAATATAATAACTAAATCCAACTAATTCACTATGGCTCATACATATATATAATTATATGTATAATATGGAATAATATAATATATATATATTATAATATAATATAATATTATATAAAATGTTATTATAATTATTAATTATTTAATGAAACATAATATAATAATAAATTTTATAAAGAAAGAAAAATATCACAATAATAATAATCCGCATATTAAGAAAATGAAAATACGATGGTTGGTCAAAGTCTGACACATTACAAAAAGTCTACTCTCCAAAACGTAATACAAAAAACGAAGGAGAAAAAATGGTCAACAAATTTTTTTTACAAATGCCATCGGCTACACAAAAATCAGGGGAAAAATCAACATAATTTTTGCAAATATTGAAAGAATTAAATAAAACTCAGATTTTAACACCCAGGCACCATTATAGGATTAGACAGTCCAGGATAAATACTCTAGCATCTGTCCCTAATAGTCATAAATTAACAGGACAAAAGTATGCAGACAGACAACTTCAGCTATTACCAGGAAGAGTATAAACACAGAACACAACACTCACAAGAACCAGCAATACAATAGAGGGGTGAGAAAAAGCAAAGGTGGAGTGACAGAGTTAAATGGCCAAATGTCAGAAAGAGTGTGTGAGCTATAGGCACCAAAATGATTGTTGCAATTTCTCCGACGGGAACAGATTAATGGTTGGGTGGTATTTTTATGCGCTCGGGGGAAAAAGTGAAAGCACGAGTTATCTGATATAAGAGCAACAATACATTTATCGATAAATCAAATATCATTATAGTTCAAAGATAATTTTTTTAATAAAGCTGCTCCACTAATTATATATAAATAAAATATATATAAATTATATATATATAACTAAATATAATATATAGATATATATATAATATATAACATATAAATAATACAATACGATATATATATATATATATATATATATATAATAGTATATATATGAAAATAACCTCAAAATGTTTTTGTTGAAAATGCAGGAAATCGACCTGTTAAAAAAATTTTTTTTGAGCTAATATAAATATTTACTCAAAAAAACTTAAAAAAAACATAATATAAATAATGTAAATACAGTATAGAATAAAAAAATTAAAATATTGATTTAAAAAGTAAAAAAAGAACACATATTAAAAAACTTTTTTATTGTAATGGAAAAAAAAAAATAATTTTTAGACAATGTTTTTTCCCCCCTGGTGCACGGAAGCATCACCTTATTCTGAGAGTTTTATATTGTATGGTCTAAAAGTTTCGAATATTGGATTGTGATATTTGAGCCCAAACAGGTCATGCGACTAATATTATAAAAGGCAAGGTATTGTCTATAACTACATGTGAGAGTTTCATTTCCATGTGGCCAAAGTTTCCAAAAGGTGAGGGCATACCACTGAGCACTATGGGACTCTGCAAGATGATGTTTATGATGTGGGCAATGCATAGTGAATTACAAACAGCATAACCAAGAATTGCTGGTTGAGAAGAGTCTATTATTTGGATAAAATTATGAATAGGAGTTAGATTCTCTCATTCTGCAGGGAGTAAGTAATAAAATCATTCTTGAGAAATACAAATCCTAATTCTGTCGTCGAATTAGCCATTGCCAATTATATATATACCTTGTATATGACCATCCTCTGCAGGCTATATTTATAGAAGTAAATTGAGCTGTGATGTTAGATCATCAGCAAAATTATTAATTTTATGGAAGGTGAATCGGAAAATGGAGATTCATGGCATCATAAAATTAAAGATTATGTGAAAGAAATGGCTTTCCTTCGCGACCTTCATTATATACATAGTATGAATGGAGGATCTAACCTTGGGAAGACATCCAAGCTATGATAACGGGATACAAAACTCTCAGTAATATCAGTATAATCAAATTCTTTTTCTGTCCTGATGTATGTGATCATTTAGACTCTTTCTATTAAAAAGAAACAGGGAGACCTGTATCAAATATCCCTAGTGATACTATCCTACAAAGATATACTTTGGAAAGGGAAATTTGTTAAAACCCGTGAATAGGACCAATCTTGTTAGAGTAAATCCTTAGGAGAGTGGAAGTAGAATGCTTTGTTCTTTATCATTTTTATCCCGACAAACCAATTGAGGAATCTGAATAGATAATAAAGGTTAACATCAAAGGAGAATTAATCTTTCATATGCTTGGATCATTGTTAGATTTAATGATATGATCTATAATGAAGCTGGCTTCGCCAGTGTTTATGGTTGTTAATACTAAGACTTCAATATTACGATACTTCATCAAATGATAGAAAGCGTTGTCGCTATAAGCATGAAAAATTGCATCTCTATACAGGGCGCCAGAAGCATTAGTACCTAAGGTGTTCAGCCGAACTATCCTGATATACTGGTTGATCTCTACGCTAAATACTCTCTAAAATATGGTTTTGTTGGACTTTCAACATTATCCACAATCCGTTTAATTATTGATCAGTACCGCAGTCTACGTTTTTCTAACTAATTATCCATTGGCACAACCAAAATTTTATTCCCTTTCTTCCGACATCGAAAAGAGTATTCTGTATAAACAAAAGTGGCTTGTTACTATTATGAAAACCAAAAAGTCCTAACGTACCTCTTTTGGTAAAACACACCCTCATATTTAAACATATATCAATTACCATTGAATGTAATACTTCTTCAAGATCACTAAATACACACTTAAAATGATTTGTTGTTTTTTCCTCTTGTAAGCACTTTTGGTGTCCCCATAGTAAGAGACCCACAATATTCAACAAGCATACTTTGCATTCCATCGCACCACTGAAACGCTTTCAATACATAGAAATTTCCTAGGTGAAAACCTATCTCACATCTCATCACGAATTCGGCACAATTGGAAAAAGTAGCGTCCAAATGTGCTAGTCCATAAAGTGTAGTTTTAAAGACAAATTGCAACCTATATCACGAAGCAATCCACCATACGTACAAGAATTCATATTTTCAGCCTATCTCATTCAAGAAACCTGGAGCACACTGATTTGAAACTAACCAGCCCGCTTTTTTCCTTCTGACCAGTTTCCTTTCGAACTCTCCATCTCGGAAGACTTTTTGGGGGCCAATAAAAAAACCCTTCTTTTATCTTTCCCTTCACTTAAATTGTGATTTCCTGAGAATGAGAAATGCCACACCTCTGTCAAGATTTACAAATATTAATCAACCAAGTTAATTTCAAAGTCGAAGAATGAGAAACTCTGATCACAACTGGACATGTGATTAGGTTTTGTCTCAGATTGATAAATCAGTCTTTAGGTCAAATTTCCGGAATGTAAGTATATTTCTGTCCGCATCCCATCGCAGGAGGATGCAGCAGATTGTATCCCGTTGCCAGCCTGTTGCCTTCAGTCCCCAACAAATGTGCCAAAATGTTGGTAAGGTCAACTAGGTTAAGTATAGAACTCATATAGCAATACCATCAGTAAAACAAAATGGAACAGAACAAACGGGGAAAAAAAACCCAATGGAGTAGCATGCCTCGAACTACCATTGGGAAAATCAAATAAACAGTCCACTCTTGGTTTATGCTCATTCCCATCCTGTCCCTAAGCCATCACTCACACAATAGACAATCCATCTTGCGCAAAATAAGTGCAAAACTGTCTCTGATCTGCCTCTAGAATGAACTATGGTGACACCTCCTAAACTCACCTTGAAGCCAGAACCTACAATTGCTGAGGGGTCTTTGTGAGAACTTAATCTCTGTACACAGATCGTTAAGCTATCCTTATTTCACGATGGAACAAGTCATAGATGTGATGATTCAACAGTCAGATCTATATCTTTGTCAATCGAGCCATATCTCTCTCGTTTTT
>JABUQX010086292.1:12500-30000 GCA_015478945.1 Trachelipus rathkii | reverse complement strand
ATTGAGAGTTGCATTGTGGTAAAAAAAAGTTGCAAACTCTGCTTGACTTGGTGGTTTGCTTGCCAATAAATCAGTTCCAATATTAACGAAATATTTATTAAGTGTATCTATGATTTTTCTTTTAACCTTTTGAGACTGCACCATCTATTTTTAGTTCTAATGTGGTTATTTTCTTTACTTTTATTGGTTATATTGTTTATTTTTGTCCTTGTTGCTTTTGATTCTTTGTTTGTGTCTCGGAATTTATATGCGTCATAATACCGTTAAGCCTTTTTTAATAATATTTTTAAATGGCTTTCATAATTATGATATAGTTGGGAAAGGATGATTCCTCGTTTGTAGTTGCGGTAGAGTTTGTATTTTTGGTTTATTGAATTTAATAGCACCCAAATTAGCTCAGAAATTTTGAATTTTTTTGGTTTTATTTTAGAAACTTTCATTATAACTATATATATATATATATATGATATATGATTGATTATATATATATATATATATATATATATATAATATAGTCATATATAACTATATAGTATTATATATATATAGATTGTATATATATGTCTACGTTATATTATATATATATATGATATATAGTATATATTATATTATTGGTATATATATCGTACCTATATGATATACTAGCTTTATATATATGATATAATATATAAGTATGAAAGCTATCATAATAATATATATATAATATATATTATTACCGTAATATATATATATATAGTATATAATTATATCTATATATATATATTTATTTGTTACTATTTAATATATATATATTAATATTAAATGTGATTTATAAGGTGTTAAATCTTCTGTCTATGTCTATTTGCTCGTCAAATATAAAGGAGGTTAATTTCTTTCACTATATTTATCTATCTATCTATCTATCTTTCACTCTATCTCTCCTAATTATCAAAGTATGAATGATTTAAATTTTCAATCTAAATTTGACCAAATATGTTCTATCAAAGTTGAATTTCTGTTTTCATTATTAAGTTATACAATTTATAAAACCGTGTAATGTCATTATGTTCTTTAGAGAGTCGACCCCTAAAGAGGGATTCTTGTTTAATAAATATATGTTAAAATCGCCAGATAGTATATATAACCTTTGAGTTTTTTCAGCCGATTTGAATTAGAGATTTAAGGGAGTTTATAAACTCTATTCTTGAGGAATTGGGAGGTCTGTAGATTGTAACTATGTAACTGTAAATGATTGTAACTGTAACTGTAAATGATTGTAGCTGTAGATTGCTTTATTTGTCTAATGTCAACTTAAATATATGGTCAATATGATCATTTTCTACTGATGTAATAACTAATTTTAATGCAAGCTTCTTTTTTATGTAGATGGCTACACATCAGTCTTTCTTACAAATCGATCTAGATGTGTTATTCAATATCGGGGAATTGGTTAGTTCATAGTTGGCTTTATTGTAATTATATAAAGACGTTTCACTCAGCACTATAGTATCAAAATTTATATTTTGGTAAGTTAAGTAATCTAATAATTCTCCGTGATTTTTGTGCAAGCTGCTTATGTTATAGTGTTAGAGTGTAAGTTTACTTGCTTTGAAAGTTTATTATTTTTTAGTTCGTCGGGGGACTTAGCATGTCGATTATGATTAACAGATGCTAATATGAGGTCAATTAAAATTTCTTCTTGGTTGATTAGTGCTCCGCATAGTGATCTCACTTTAAAAATATAATAAATAATTGTAATAATAATTTAATTAATAAAAATGATATATAATAATATAAATAATGATAATAATAATAATAATAATCGAAATGATATAGAACCAAAATGAATAGTAATATTTTCATCTTGACATTTATTTATAGTATTAATGAATAATAATATAATTAATAATAATATATAAGATAATCTATAATAATAATAATATAATATATTAATAATATGAATACAATAATGAATATTATAATAAGATAATAATAATAATAATAATATGAATAATGAATATATGAATAATAATAAGTAATAATAATAATAATAATATATAATTATAATATAATAATAATAAATAACTTAGTATGATTATTATTATTGATTATTTTATTATAGCTATTATTATTTTTTATTGATTAATGATATTATTTATTTATTATTAGTTAATTAGTGTAGTTAGTAGTATATTCGTATTGTAGAGTATGAGTAGTAGTTAGTAGTATAGTAGTGTGAAATGTACTATTGATTATTACGATTTATAGATAAAGAATGCATTCGTATTGTTATATAAATCCTTTTCAACGTTACACGAGATTGTAAAAAAAATGAGCAAAAGTAGCATATGTCGCCTAGTATATTATTATTCAAATGTTCCCCCGCTCCATATCATGGTCCGCCTCGCACACTGCATAAAGTGTATAGTATACTGTATATTAATAAAGTAAATTGTTAATGATTATTATATACATATTATGGACAATACATTGGAAACAAAATGTTGTCATCTGCAATAACCTTGCTGCTCTCTCTGCTCTCTCTCTTCTCTGCTCTTCTCTCTCTCTCTCTGCTCTCTCTCCTCTTCTCTCATCTCTCTCTCGACTAACTCAACATTAATTGTTGAATAATATGATATAATTTATATATATTATATATACTGATATTAGTATATAATATATATTATAAATATAATATATAATATAGATGCTCGACTCCGTACAGAATGAATCACCATCTCGGCTTTATATATATATATATATATATTATAGTGTGATGCATGTTATTATTTATATGTAAATCTATTTACTATCTATCTATCTATACTTAGCAACATGGTACACACGCTGCACCTCGCGCACGCGGCCGCCGCACGCACCGCACACACACACCACACATATATAAAATAATATTATTATATTTATATTACTATATTACTTTTATAGTGCATTAATATATATATATATATAATATATATATAGTTATAATATATACTATATATATAAATTATATATATTTAGTATATTAGATATATATATATACTATCTATATATAGATATATATATTATATATATATATTATAGTATATATATTATATATATATAATTCTGATGATAGCACCCAAACAGCTAGAGTGGTCAGCTGCAGATTCGATTTTCTTCAGTTACAGATGGGTACACATAATAAATAAAGGATGAAAGGTTATTATTCCCTTCACTGGGCAATCTCTAAAATGGTATGCGCCTCTTTGATATATTAATTATATATATTATATATTATTATATTAAATATATATATATAATATATAATATATATATTATATAGTATATATTAATATATATATATTATATTATATATCATATAGATGGACTTTTAGTATCGCATGTTACTCCAGCGAGAGATTTTTCAAAATGAAAAACTGAAGTATTTGGTAACTTTTCGTTAACAGGTTCACATTAAACTCTTTGTTATCTTTAACATCTCTGTATTTTAAATTTTCTGAAAGTTGCCTATCTAACTGTAACCTATTATTTCACGTAGCAAACTTATATATGGTGAAATTCTAGAAATAATGTTGCTATTTTAATTTTCAAGGATTTTAATCCCTTGTCCTTATTTTACACCGTTTTTCCCGCGGAATTTTTTTTTTTTGAGTAACATACGATATATATCCTAATATATATATATATATATATATATATAATATATATATATGAATACTATATATATATATCTAGTATATACTATATATATTAGTATATATATAGTTATATATATTTATATACATTATATATATATATATATATATATTATATATATATATATAATATATATATATTATAATATATATAGATATATAGTATAGTATAATATTTAATATATATTTATATAGTATATGCTTATATGATCATAAATGTACGGTATAGCATGAAAATGGTTAACTATGCATTATAGGTTTAACATCTACCCACCACTTCTCTGCACTAGGAAAACATATAACATAATGCAACCATTTAAGTACGGGGAATACATTCTGAATGCTAAGCGATTGATCTAAGTCAATAATTAAAAAGTGTAAACAATAATGACATTTGTTTGTACAGAGAAATGATATATATATATATAATATAATATATATATATATAATTTAGTATTATATATAATTATATATATATATATATATATACTATAATATATATATATATATGATCTTATATATATATATATAGTATATATATGATATATATGTATATATGATTATTATATTATATATATATTATATATATATATATATATAGTATATAGTTATTGTATATATATTAGTTATCAAACGGCGTGCGGACCATGGAAGCAAGGGAAGCAGGCTTCCCTAATTAAATAAAATAATATTTAAAAATTGAGGATAATTCATTCACCCCAGTGGTAGTACATTTATTTACAATTGAGTATTCTATTTTTATAAATTTTTCAGTCGTTGGTTAATCACGGTAAATAGTTTGAATGCGACGTATTGTTTACCATTCGTTGGTCACCTAAGTTGGGTGGGAGAGAGAGAGAGACGAGTAGAGAGAGAGAGAGAGGAGAAGAGAGCAGAGAGAGAGAGGAGAGAGATCGTGTTATCTGACTTATATCATAAGTAGATGACACAATACTTAAAAGCACCCTTTTCCCGCTGAATTTCTTTTTTTTTAACAATATTGTCGGGTTAAAATTTAGGCTTCTAATACCGATTCCACAAGCGACATTATTTCAAGCTATAATTCTACCGAAAAGTTATTAAACTATGAAACTTTTTAAAATTATTTGAGCTTAAAAAATTTCAAATTACTGTGCGTTAACAGTTTTCCAAGAATCGGTTATGTTAAAATCAAACTTCCGAGGGAAGCTGATTTGCTGTATTTTTACCTTCTAACGTGGTCCGTTCGTGATCGTCAACTGTAGTGAAAAATTTGTATCGGAAGGGAAAATTAATAAATCCAGTAAATTGGTTTTTAAGTTAAATTAAGCAATATGCTATATTTTCAAATATAACACTTCGAGATCAATTATTAAAATTTAATTAATATTTATCAAATTTTCAAAAAGAAGATGTATAGTTGTGTGAAAAAAAGAAACCCAGTCCATTAGCCTAGGAAACTCTTATGAGGCGTAGTGTCAATTTAATCTAATGTTAAGGAAAGGGTTGGCATGTGTAAACATTGGAAGGGAAATTCTTTGTAGTATATTTATATTATATATAATATATTATATTATATATAAAATTATATATATATATGGCATAGATATTAATATATTATATTATATATGATATATCATATATAGAATCATATATATAAAAAGTATAATATATAATAATATATATTATATATATATAATATATAATATATATATCAGTGGCATTTATAACTTGTTATATATATATATAATTAGTATATAATATATATACATAAATTATGATTATATATATTTATATTATATATATAATATATATTAATACATTGTTTTACTATATATTAATATATATATTAGTATATGATATATAATATATATATTATATATAATACTATATATACGATATATATATATATATTGCGTAAATTATGTATTTTTATCTTTGATTATATATATATTATAATATATATTTATATATATATATGAATATATATATATTATTATATAGATACTATATATTATATATATATATATATAGTATATTATTTATATATATATGAGAGAGAGAGGAGAGACGAGAGAGACTGAAGAATTGAGAGCAAATTAGACCGGAGAGAAGAGGAGGAAGAGAGAGAGAGAGAGAGAGAGAGAGATTGTAAGCAAATGATTCATTTGAGTGGACATAATTAGACACAAATAACATAATCGTCTAGCTCTTCACTCTCAATACATATAATGACAGCATGAAAGATTCAGTCTAAAGGTTAGACCTATCAGATTCTGTAGTATGCTGCACGTGCCCCACCCCTCATGTATTATCTATATTATATTATTATATATTATACTAGTAATATTATTATTATTTATATTTATATATATAATATTTATACTATATATATTATATATATTATATTATATATATATATATAGTATATATTATTAATGTAAGATATTAGTTAAATAATGGAATCTACAGAATTTTCAAAACTTACTTTAAAAAGAATGACTTCCGAAACCAAATGCTTCAACCATTTAAGATTCCTTAAACAACAAAACATCAGTGTATTACCCATATATATATATATATTATTTATATATATATTATTATATCGTATTATATATAATATATATTATAGTAATATATTATATTATTATTATATATATTATATATATTATATATGATAGTATATATATTATATAAATTCTATATAAATTTCTATATATCATATCTATATTATATATATATATATTAATAAGTATATACTATATTATTATAATTATATATATATATATATATATATATATATTATATATTATTATATATATATTAGTAGTATATATAAATATACAAGATATATATATATAGATATATGTATATAATATAATATAGTAATATATATATATATATATATATATATATATATAATTATAGTGTATTATATATATATATATTATATACTAGATAACGTATACTAGTATATAATAATATAGTAGTATATATATATATATATATTTTAATATGATATTATATATATATTAGTATATTTACTGATATACGGGTATATATATATATATATATTATAATATACCATATATATTTATATATTAAATATAGTAAATAGTATATATATATATATATTTATATATATATTCTATATACGTTATAGTATATATATATATAGTATTATATTAATATAAATTAAGTTATATATATATATATATAGATTATATATATTATATATAATATATATATATATATATATAGATATTTATATTAATAGTATATATATTATATAGTATTATATATATATATTACTTATATATATATATATATAGTTTTAAGGTAATATATTATATATTATTTACTATATATATTATAATATATAATAATATATTATATACTATACTTTATATATATAATACGTATATATATATACTATATAGGTATATATATTATATTATATAGATAAATAATTCATTATTATATATATAGCTGATACCAATTTCTATAATCATGCCGGCGGTTATCGTAAGTTTAAGGATAAAAAGAGTAGCACCAAGGCTTCTAGATAAAATTGAGGAAAATCTTTATTGAAATTAGGTTAAAACAACGTTTGCCGGAAAGCTTGTCAGTTTCCATCATCCAGCTTATTAAGAAACCAACCACAGATTTTACCACGTCCATGATTTAGAACAGAGAAACTTCACTGGTTGGGTCTATAGCTGCTTCAAGCACACATTCCGCTATCATTATAAATGCTGATAGTATCAGAACTTTCTGTTTCAAGTCTTTTCATATTTAACACCACTTACACACCTTATGCACAGATGAAGGTTTCGTTTTCTTTTATTGAACTATTTTGGGATCTAATTTCTTTCCCTCATTTCTCTAGTTTATAAATACATTAATAAGTTTCTGGATTGTAGGTTTAACCCTCCCTCTCTTACAGCTTCAGTTCCTAAATTAAAACTATATCTTTCTTTGCCTTTCTATGAACACATTCACATTAAACTTTTTAAAGACTTTCTCATTTTCTTTTTAATACTTTCCCTCAACTTGATGCCAAATTAATTTTCAATTCTTCACATAAAATAGCATCTTTCTGTAACCACAAGGAAAAATCACCTGCTGCTCTCCAAGCCTCTGTTATTTATAAATTTAGCTGTGGTGGCTGCGATGCCTCCTATGTTGGTAGCACTCACCGCCAACTCGCTGTCAGAGTGGATGAGCATAGAGGTATTTCCACACGTACAAATTTATTTACTCAATAGCCCTTCTCATTCATCCATACGTGATCATGCACACACACTCGATCATCTTTTTAATTTCACTAATTTATTCTTTTTTCCTCAAACGACGACTTCAATAACCACCTTAGCACTTCTAGAATCTCTCCAACATCGCAGATCATTAATACACCTCTTTAAACTGTGTGGGCGGATCCTGTTACGCTTGTTACTGCGTATCCCTGACCAGGTCATGTCATTAATAAGTTTTTGCCGATACTTTGTTGTTTTGAATCCATTGAGTGTTATATTCTAGGTGAAGTTTCTTTATTTTGTTTTCAAGCGTGTTTCATGTTTGTTATTTTTTTTTTTGAGTTCCCATTTAGTGTAAATATTCAGTTTATTATTTAATTTATCTATTTATTATTGTTATTCGAATTTTTGGCCCTAAGTTTTATTCTTGGAGACTTTGAGTTTCCGACGTTCCGGCTTGTTTACATAAAGAATATCAATGATTGTTAAATAGGATCAAATGTCAACTATAGACATTTTTTACTTGAAAAAAATTATTGTTATTAACAGACATTTTATTTATGTATAACTTTTCATATTGTAGATCCACCTAGTTTCAAAAAGATATATATTTTTTCTTGTTATTCCCAGACCTGATGATGGAAACTTAGCAAGGCTTTCAGAAACGTGTGTTATTAACCTAATTTCAATAAAGATTTTCCAATGTTATCTAGAACCTTGGTGCTACACACTCAAAAAAGTTTAGAATATATACATATATATCATATTTATTATATATATATATATATAGGTATATATATATATTATAAATATATAGTATATATATAGTATATTATATTATATTATCATATAATATATAACCTATATATATTATATTCTATAGTTATATATATATATATATATAGATATATATATATATATATATATATATATCTGTATAATACATAGTATATTTATATTATATAATATATATATACTTTAGTATTTATATATATATATATATATTATATATATAGTTCAATATTTATATAATATATAGTATATATAATATATAGTATATAATAATTATATCGATAGATATCCTACGTATAGTATAGATATACTGATATGTAAACAAATTTATAGTTACCACTTAACATAGTTTACACTTTCATGATTTCATTGCATTAATTCCGATTATTTCAAAAGAGAAGGGACCACTAGTTCCACCGTGAGCTCAAGTCAACGAACCTAAGCAAAATAGCAAGAAGGAAGTACACGTTCCGTCTACAGCCTCCGTCTCGACTAGATGATTTTTATTTTGATCCTCTTGCTGTTGTGCTTTTTGCACTTGTTGACAGTGCCTTTGGCGAGTCTGCATTTTATTATTGAGTGTCGAGCACAGTTGCTGCTGTACTTCTATTCTTCAGCCGGCATTATTTCGATTTATTTCATCAAGATCGTTGGTATTATAAAATTAGATTTCAGAGAGTACTCTAGAATTAAAACAAACCGTACTACTTAGAGGAGAGATTTGAACTTTTATTTTCCATAAGTGGCAACTTCTCTTATAATGGGTCGACGTGTTATTTTATCAGTTGACCAGTGTAAGATATTTGTCTCGTCTCAATTTCTGCCGTCTTCATTTGATTCATAAGTCATTTATTCATAATATACTAGCCACTTCATTGGCTAATTTATTTTTGTTTTCCTATTGCAGGGAAACGCCCCATCGTTTGTTTTATTAATATTTAGGCCGTTGAAAAAACATTTCATTATTTAAAATTATATTCCACAGAACCTTACATAACAGAATTAGATCTCGAGTTCACTTCAATATATTAACAAGCCGGTCTACGTAAAGCCTGAAACGGATTAGTGGCTTTTCCTCCCCTCAATTTTGCAAAATTTAACTAAATTTTTTATAATATATTATAATATATATAGCATATATTATATATATATATATATAATATATATATGTATAATTAATTATATATTACTGTATAGTACTATATATAATATATATATATAATATGATATATATTATACAAACTCTCGCCGATTTGTCTATCTTTCCCCCTATCCGTGAGTGGTGGAAAAATAATAAAATACTGTTCCAACAACAACAACAACAACAACAACAACAACAACAACAACACAACAAAACAACAACAACAACAACAACAGACACACAACAACAGACAACAACGACCGGACGACGACGACGACTGACAGACGACCGACGACCGACGACGACGACGACGACGACGACGACGACGACGACGACGACGACGACGACGACGACGACGACGACGATTTTCTCAGTGAAATTGGCGAGTGTTGGTATAATTAGTAAGTTACTTGTTCTGCGAATTGGAAAAACGAAATATTTTGTTTTGAATAATTGGTGTTCCTTAGGTATTTTTTCTCTGATTTCAAAAAAAAATCTCAACAATTTGTATCACGTCAGGAACTTGCCCAAATTGTAAGAGCAATTTCAGACTGTTATAGGTTTACCCACAACGATAAAAATATTACGTAATGAACAGTAAAAAAAATATAGATATATCACATGTAGTCACATTTATTTTTGGTAGAAATATTAATATTCTTCCTAATGTGACTGAAATTTCCTCATTGTGGTTATGCGTTTACTAGTACAGTCTACTAGTACTAGTTTACTAGTAGATTTTGTTTCTTTTTAGCATCCAGCAGTAGTCTGCTATCATGTTTGCATTCCATCTTATTTGGTACCTTTGTTCCATAGCTTTTATATGTTGATGGTGTCTTTCGCCTTGCTCCTCGGATGCTACTCCAAGATTTTTAGGAAGTACTGTAGATATGCGTTCAAAAAATGTAATTTAATACTCATGTTGCAACTAACATCTTTAAATTTTCAAGCATATCATTTACTAATGTTTTGTAATTTGTTTCTTGCTAATTCCCAAGAAATCCCTCTATTACAATTTTCATGGCGTTTCAGGCTTCTAATTCGCATGTCATTGTAGCTACAAAATTAGGATCACACATTAACTTTTTAATTTGAGGTCCAGCAAATATCCCTTCTTTAACTTTGGCAGACATTAATAGAAGGAAATGTGGTAAACATATAATTTAAAACAACCACTTTCTTTATCCAGGGATTTTACGAATTCCTTTATAATGCCTAATTTAATATGAAGTGGAGTAGAAGAACATTTTTTGGGTTGGCATGCGGTAGGCGTAGAACATTTTTGGAACCAGGTGAAAAGCTTTTCCTGGATGGCAACTCTTTCCATTTCCAGTAATTTTTTGTTATCCCGACTGTCCCATTCACACAAAAACATGGATGCTTGGTGTATTTTAATTGTAGTCCAAGTACCATGTCAATAACTATTCAAATCTTGCATATAGAACCACGTACTCATTATATTTCACTTTTCTAAAATAACCAATTCATAACTCCGACGTTTCTGTTACAATGAACAGGTGTGCTACAGGTTGATGGACGTAAACATTTTAAATATAAGTAGAATCCTTTCAAGCCTTCTTATAGAAGAAAGACCTATAAATAATCTATAATTATCCAATATGCCATTAGTTCCTGTACATTATTGCAGCACACATTTCCATTCTTCATGAAAAATTAAGTAATCCCTTCACATATCTGCCATGAAAATGTGTTCCTAAGATAATTAAATGTTGGCTTTTCAAAAGCGAACCAATCCAGCTTTGCCATTTGGAGTTTCAGACTCGCCACACATCATTTAAGCCTTTCTGGTTAGTAATTCAGGGGCATCATTTACCTCGGGAAATATAACATCCATTATTCCATTATTAATTAACCTTAAAAATCAGTGTGGCTCGGTGGTTCTTGTGCCAAGTGCCTGGGCTTATATATATTAAATATATTTATGAATAATATAATATAATATATATATATATAAATATATATATAATATATATATATATAATAATAATAAAAAATTATATAATATATAAATATAGAGAAATAAATAAAAATAATAGATAAAATATGATATATATATATAAATATATATATATATATAATATATATATATATTATTACTAATATATATATATATATATAAGTATAATATATAATAACTACGAAAGATCGAAACCAGGAAATAATGAGATTATGATAAAAGATTATTTTAAAAAATAAACATCTTTCAACAAGTAAAGATAAGCTATTAGGTCTTACCTGGTGTCGTCCATTTTAACGAACTACATATACTTTTCATTCAGATTTTGGCCTTACTAATTTAAATTACTTCTCAGATGGAAACATTGCCAGCGCATATTAAGCATTTAAACGGTCTGGATTAAGTTGTATTTTCTTTAAAAATTCTTAATTTCTTTTTGAGAGTTGAGAAGCAGACGTTCGGGGCTCGAAAGTAGTCATATATTAGCGGTTTAGAGATATATTAATCAGTGTTTGTAAAGTTCTCGAAAAGTTATACCTTGAAGGTTATTTCTTAAAATGAAAAGTAAAATCAGATAAATTTGTTTTTAATTATGGAGATCTGACTATATTAAACAAACACTTGTAAACTCTAGGATTAGGTTTTCCTTGAACATTGGATATTGCCCTAATAGTTGCAATTAGAGGTGTTGTTTTAGCGTAGCTATCAAAATTTGCTTTGTTGAGCAGTTTGGCTAACAATTGCCTTGTGAAAGACTAACGCTCAACAATATCAACGCATATATAATCACACACTTCCTTTGCCTCCCTCGAAAGTGTTTCAGAGGAATTTTCACAATACTTTGATTCTCTGATTTTTTAAATCATATCTTTAAATTTTCCAATATTTTCATTTATTTTAACTGCGTTAACTTCTCGAGACTGCATCTGATTGTAAAGTATTTCTACATTCGGCATCAGCTGTTGAAAGAATTCTAGTCATAATATAAAATTTTCGCTGTTCAATATATGCAAAATTCCTGATGCTTCTGATATTGTTTCATGAGAATTTACAGTAGACTGAATTTCTTCCATACATTTTTTAAGAGGTTCGATATTACTATAAACAGTATTTACAGTTCGTATGTTGAAGTTCCATCTTGTTTTGCGAGAGACGAGGTATACGCGTCGTGTGCTTATTTAGAAATGAGAGACGCTGAAAGGATTTCGAGAAAAAAGTTGGTATTGCAGAAAGGTTGGAGAAAAAAATACTTGAAGATATCGAGTGGTGTTGCTGCATTTCCCATTATCAAATATATATAAAAAGTGCGTGCGGGTAAATATTTTGTATTTTAGCCTGAACCCCCTCCTCTTTTTCCTTTCATCACATTTGCACCATCAAACGTTTGAGCGATAAGCTTTTGAGTATTTCCTTCAAGGATTATTTCTATCTGATCTAAAATGCATATTGAAATTCCATTTACCATCTGGTCATTCAAAAGTAAAATATATTTTTTATTTTTTTTGAGATTTATTTATAAAAATTTCATTTATATTTAAATCGACCTATTAAGCTGTGTGAGTGAACATTTGTTCTAAGCGGCTTATTCCTGAAGATTTAAAATTTCCGGCGCAAGCTTCGCCAATAAAAAGAACATCATGATTCGTTAAACATAAGAGTAAATTGATGAGCTCTGGAAGAATGTAGACCAGTTCCTAAACAAAAAAACCAATTTTTTGCTATCCCAAACATTTAATTTATTGTATAATTTTATATTTGCTGTCCACTAGTTCATATAATAGTATATTTTTCTGATATCCCCAGCCTGATGATGGGAAACTGGAACAAGCTTTTCGAAACGTTGATAGAGGTGTCAGCGGATAATCCGCACACTTTTTCTCTATCCGGATCCGCATGAATTTTTGGGATTCAGTGATTCATTTATGAAGTTATGAGAGCTTACAATGTTCCTCATTACGCACGCAAGATGTTCAGACTCGTTTTCAACAGTAGGTTATACAATTAGAAATAAAAAGCAGTACCAGACAGCCAATCATTGGCTATCAAGACTGTCCCCTAAGTACAAGCTGACAGAGAAAACAATCAGCTTCAATGAGTAAGACGATGGGAGAAAAAATGAAGCTGTCTTCCTTATATCGGCTTTCGAACAAACAAAAGCGGTGAAAGGCCTGACAGGATGATAATACGATTTTAGAGGCTAATTGTATATTTACTCTTCTTAATCGCTTGTAATAGAAGGTCTCACTAAAGCAACTATTAGTACTCCAGAATAATGACTGTTTGTCAGACGGGTTCCTCGCAGTCAACGATGAAGCTGTTCCAAATACTGCGGATAGTCAAAAGTAGAACTTTCAAAGATGACAGAAACCACTCCTTGCTGGAAGATAGATAATAGGATTCAAATTCTGCAACAAACATTACACAGTGCAATAGCACACTTTTCTGGATCCAAGATACAAAACCAAATTTTCTTGAACCAGCGTGTTTCACAGTAGGTTAAAATTAATTACGATGCCTTGTGATGAAATGCTGCTAAAGGCCAGAGAATTTCATTCAGCCTATAAAAAGGAAAAAGCTTAACAGAAAAAGTCGAATGGTTGCACTGTTAACCAAAACCATGCTGAATCCATGAACGCTCTTTTGGCTTTCTAGAGCGATGAATGTTCTTGGTTCCAGAGGTGTCAAAAGACAGCTCTGTCATTTGATATAAAGATATTCAAAAGCGAAAACTCTTGGCATCGGCATAAAAGAATGCCTTTTAGATTTTAATGTGATTAAATTGTAAAAAGTTTTTCCACATTACCTTGCAGAACTCAAGGAATTCTTATCATTGCCCTCAACAAGTTAGCTAGTAGAGTGCCTATTTGCACGGCTTGTTCGCTAGAATTCTCATTTACAAAGAACAAAAAGTAGCAACCTTTCCTTTGAAAGGCTCAGAGCTTTAGATTTTGAAGATAAATTTGAGAATATTAATGTTCAAAATACTATTACTTAATATAAACCCCTTTCCAAGTGGCAGTAGAGAGGCTGGAGGAAAGAGATGTTAGGGGGAATTTTTTAAGCATATATAAGCCACGAAAATATTATTGTGTGTGAATTCCGATAAAATGATTTCGTATTATAATTCGAACGTTTTGGTCCGCAAAAAACTCTATTAACTCTTTATACTATTGCAGCTAAAAAATTGTACTGGCTAACTTCAGATTTATGTTTATTAATTAATTATTCCATGAATTATAGTATAAAATCTTTGTTATTAATTAGGCATAATATAATATAAGTTAATATATATATATATATATACTATATATATATATATATATATATATATATATTATATAATAATATATATATATATATAGTATATATAGGCCGAATAACTATTTTAATATATAATATAAAATATATATAATATATATATATTTATATATATTTATTCATATTAATATATATTAATATTATATAATAATATATAAATATATTATATATATATATATATTATTTATATATATTATGATATTATAGCATTTGATTATAGTGGTACTTAGTAATAGTAATACATTAGCTCTCATGGTAAATACAGACGAAACTAAAACAAAAGCGAGTGCTACTTATTTTTCGCACAAAAAGATCGGAATTTTCCTTCTCGCCAAAGCGAGTGCTTCCTTACTTGCTGATCATATTTTCTCACCGTATGGCAAGTGTCCAAAATACTGTCTGGCCTCACGCCGGAGATACACGATGTGTATTTAGATATTTACCTCCAATTCCGTTCATGTAGTTACCATCGGATGCAAATTCACCGAAGACGTGCACTAAACACTATTACTCGATTATTTCAGGTCGCGATCCTCTCTCTACCACCAAATTGATCTTTAGATTGCCTGGAAAATACAAATGAATTTCCATAGTTGTTCGATGTAGCAATAAGTTTCCTTTCCTCTATAGATGACTGAATCTCTCTTTATTAACAACCGTCTTAATTAGGCCTCTGTTGAAAAAAACTCCCATGACATTGCATTCTGGAAAGCATAGTGTATAATAGCCTTGTCTATGATTTATTTTTATCACATCATATAGAGATTAGTCCTAAAGAGAAATCAATTTTAAATTTAACCTCCAAAAACATTTTGGACTTATATATCTTGGCTGCTTAACTATGTATTATATATTATTTAATACATATATATACTATCTATATATTATATAATATATATATATTAATAATATATATATATATATATATATATATATATAATATATTTATTATATTAGAATTATTTGATATTATATATTATAATATTTAATATATAAGATATATATATAATTAAATTATATATTAAATATAATATATATTATATATATATATTATATTAATATATATATTAATTATATATTAATATATTATATATATATATATTTAATATATATTAATAGTATATTATTATAATATATATTAATTACTTATTGATATTATAATTAATATTATATATATATAATATTATATATTATATATATTATAATATATATAATATATATATAATATTAATATATATATATATATATATATAATATATAAATATATATATATATATATAATATATATATATATTATATAATATAATATATATTTATTTATATTAATATATATATTATTATAATATAATATATATTATATATACTATATATATATATATATATATATTATTAATTAATTATAATTAATATATATATAATTAATATATATTTATAATTAAAATATATATATATAATTATAATATATATAATATATATTATATATTAATATTAATATTAATATAATATATATATATATTTGATTATTATATCATATATATTATTATATTATATATTTATATATATTAATATTATTATATAATATTATATATTAATTATTTATTAATTAATATTATATATATATAATATATATATACATAATTAAATTATATAAATATTATATATATATATATTAATTAATTAAATATATATTAATTATTTTATAATTTAATATATTAACATATATATAAATAAATATATTATATATATATATATATATTATAAATATATATATATAATTAATATATTAATATATAATATTATATATGTTATAATATATTAATATATATTAATATATATACTATATATTATATTATATATATATATATTATATATATATATTATATATAATATATATATAATATTAAATTAAATATATTATATATATATTAATATATTTATTAATTATATAATGATATATATTAAATACTATATATTATATATTATATATATAATAATATAAATATTATATAATATATATATATATATATATATATTATATATATTATATATATATATATATTTAATATATATATTATTATAATATATATTATAATATTACCTAATTTTTTTTTATTTTTCTTGAATTACAAATTGCTGTTCATAAAAACTTATATGAGACTGCAAACTCGGTTAATAGAAGGTGTATAATTAATATATCAATTTTGTATTTTGTAGTCAAGACAGATATAACTTGTCACTTCTTAATTTTCAAATACATTATTACAATAGTCTCTAAAACAGATGATTAATTTTCGTAGTGGGTTTCAAAGTTATAGAAATCAAATAAATATTTTCATAACTATATTTATTTCAATAAATT
>JABUQX010086292.1:0-5000 GCA_015478945.1 Trachelipus rathkii | reverse complement strand
ATATATAAAGCAGCACCCCCTTGCACAAGAACCACGAGCCACCACTGATTATATTATAGGTTAAATTAATAATGATAATGATGTTTATATTCCCGAGGTAAATGATGGCCCCCCTGAATTACTAAACCAGGAAGAGCTAAATGATTTAGTGCGAGGTCTAAACTTACAAAAGGCAAAGCTGGACTTGGTTCGCTTTTGAAAAGCAAACATTTATTATCTCTAGGAACCACATTTTCATGGTACAGATATCGTGAAAGGGAATTACTTAAAATTTTTCATGAAGAGATGGAAATTGTGTGCTGCAATAATGTACAGGAACTAATGGCATATTTTGGAATAATTATAGATTATTTATAGATTCTTCTATAAGAAGCTTGAAAGGATTTCTACTTTATATTAGAAATGTACGTCCATCAACCCCTGTAGCACACCCTGTTCATTTAACAGAAACGTACGAGATTATTGAATTGTTATTTAAGAAAGTGAAATATGATGAGTATGGATGGTTTCTGTGCAGACATTTGATAGTTATTGGTATGGTACTTGGACTACAATTAAGATACACCAAGCATCCATGTTTTTGTGTGAATGGGACAGTCGGGATAACAAAAAATTGCTGGAAATGGAAAGAGTTGCCATCCAGGAAAAGCTTTTCACCTGGTGGCAAAAATGTTATACGCCTACCGCATGCCAATCCCAAAAATGTTCTACTCCGTCCACTTCATATTAAATTAGGCATTATGAAGCAATTCATAAAAACCCTGGACAAAGAATGTGGTTATTTTAAATTATATGTTTACTACATTTCCTTCTATTAATACCAAAGTTAAAGAAGGGATATTTCTTGGACCTCAAATTAAAAAGTTGATGTGTGATCCTAATTTTGAAGCTACAATGACATGCGAATTAGAAGCCTGGAACGCCTTGAAAATGAATAGAGGGATTTCTTGGCAATTAGAAGAAACAAAGAAACAAAATACAAAAATTCACTTAGAAATAATGATGCTGAAAAACTTTAACAAGAATGTTAGTTTGGCAGCCATGATATTAAATTACATTTTTTGAACGCATATCTACAGTACTTAGATATAAATTCTTGGAGTAGCATCGAGGAGCAAGGCCGAAAGACACCATCAACGATATAAAGTCTGCCCTAAGAGAAAACGCAACTATGTACCAAATAGAATGGATTATGTCAAACATGATAGTCCAATGACGTTCTGCTAAACCTCGGATAGAGGATTGGGTCTATTCTTTCAAAGAAAACCGTATCGAATAAAGTCTCACTTGAAGTTAAACTGTCATCACACTAGCCTGCATCTGACTAGATGATCCGAGACTAGTGTCCAGTCCAGTTTTGAACAAATCTGCCAGGTACAGCCTACTCTCTCACACTTGAAAGTTTAAGCTGAACAACAAAAAGTTCCCATCTCAATTACTAGACTGAATTATAATATTATATATATAAATAATTTAGGATATATATAAATGGAATAATATATATTAAATATTATATATATATACTACTCTAATAGTAATATAAATATATATATAGTGACTACATGTGATAATATATTTACTATATTTATTAATTTTATTTATATTATTAATACTGTTTAATTCTATATAATATATAGTATACTAAGTATTATATATCAGTAAATATTTATATTTATATTATATCGTTGTTTGTAGGTATAGTTAAACCTATTATATAACTCAGTGTCTGAAATATTTTTGATACCTCTTATACTATAATTATATAGTTTAGGGCATAATTATATTAGTTCTATACTTAGTAATATATATATATACTTAGTTTAGATACATCATTAAATAATTGTAATATATGTGAGTGAATAAAGATTTTTTATTTTATCTACTTAAATAATAATAATAATAAGAATGTAATAATATAGATATTCATATATAGATTAATATTATAAGTTATATAATTACATTTATTAAATTATTAAACAAACCTAATTTCAAAAAATTTTAATTATTAAATATCATAGAATTTTTTTAAACTCTTTGAAAGAGTGTGTTCCAGAATGTAATTTTGCTGCAAAGTGAACAGCAACATCTGTGCTGCTACAACTATCGCGATCCGAAAGAAGATGGGGACTTATATAATGTTCCTTAAGACCATCATTTCAACATAAAAATTATAAGAATTGATATAGCTCGAAACACAGTGATACTAAAGTTATTTCTTACAAACAATTTTGTTACGAAAAACCCCAAACAAAAATCCAGAATATGCTGATGACAAAATATACTAAAATAATGATCGAACCCTTACAGTTTAAACTGCTTTTCCACCAATTGATTTGCGTCGATTGCGTCGTACTTATGTTATGTCGTACGTTCATTGATTATTGCTTAGTCGTCTGTATTCTCTTGATCTGTCTAGTTCATTGTTCGTCGTGTCGATATCGTCGTCCGTCGTCCGTACTTGATTTCATTAGTCGTTACTTAGTCGTCGTGCGTAATCGGTCAACGATCAGTCGTCGGGCTACAAGCTACGCATCTGATAACAAAGCTCAGCTCCAACTTAAGAAGCAGTGCAATAAGGAATTTAATAATGATATTATAGATTATTAGTAGAATAGATTAATATTATGATATAATAGTGAATAATTAAGTGTAATTATTTATAAGTTATCATAGCGAATTTTTGTATCTGTCATTCCTAGTTAAAATCAATAAGTAATTAATTTTTATATCAACAATCTATGAAAATTTATAATTAAAAAATGTAATAAAAAACATCATCATTAGATATGAAAAAATTCAAATAATCGAGCATGATGAGTAATAATAGTTATAATAATATAATTGATTATAACAACAAGGGAAAAATAAAATAAAAAATAATTAATTATAATAACGAAAAAATAATAATAATAATAATAATATAATAACATTATAAAACCTCAGAGTGATGATTATATTAATGCAACTATAAAAGCAAATTTAGACAAAAATAAATTTTATATGAAGGGAATAATAATTATAGCTGATTAATTTAGAATATATAAAAATAATAATTATATTACTGTCAAAATAACTAAATAAATATTCTTTTTATAATTTTATAAATAACAATTATGAATTTAAATTATATAATATATATAATATATTAAATTAAAAATATAACTTGGGGATACATACTGGTTAATAAAATTAATAATAAATTTTACAAAAGATTTAAACTTTATTCACACTCGATATTATTATTATTATTATTATTTATTAATTATATTATTATTATTATTTTAATATTAAGTAATAATAAATAGTAAGTTAATATTATTATTTTTATTATGTTATGTAATATTATTTATTGTTAATTATAGAAATTTCAAGAAGAACTGGCATAGATATGTAAGCTCCTCGAATAATATCAATATCGTTAACAATATGAGTAGTGATTTTAATATTATTATAATAATAATTATATAATAATAATTAATATATAATATATAATATTATAATAATATATAATATTAATATAAATAATTATAATATAATATAATAATTATTAATTTAATATTAATATATATTATAATATATAATTAATAATATATATATCAATATATATATAATAATAATAATAATTATGATAATCAATAATTAATATAAATCTAACAACAATAACGTATATTATTTATATAATAAATAATGTCAAAAGAAGGATATTGATTATTTAAATAAAATATAATAATTATAATTATAATGAATTAAATATATATAATAAATAATAAATAATTTAATATTTAGAATTTTATTATACATTTCAAAATAATATTAAATTAATTGTATAATATATAAATAATAATAATAATAATAATATGATTTTATATCCTTATTGGAAAATTGACATTAACAATATAATAATAATATTATAAAATAATAATAATAATATAATAAAATAATACATTTATATATATATATATATATAATTAAATAAATAATATATAATTTAATTATAATGTAAGTAATAATATTATAATAATTAAAAATATTATAATATATATTATTAAGAACATATAAATGATAAATATACGTAATAATTGTAATTTACTAATTTTTAATTAGCAATAATAATATATATGATACTAAATACTTAATAAAACTCATTAATAAATAATACGTTGGGCGGAGGAAATCAAGCTCAATTAGCTAAGTCTCATACTATATTGTATGATATCGAATATCTAGAGGACTAGCTCTAGAAAGAAGTTTTGTAATAAATAAAATTCATTTTAATGCTGTTCTCCTGTCACATTCGATTCTCCTTAAATTCAAATTTGGATTTGCGTTCCGACTCCGACTCCGACTCGACTCAGAAGCCCTGATTGCAACCCCTTTAATACTATTTGACCGATATTTGAACACTTTCTCAATTTTTTCTCATATCTTCTGAAACGCAGCTAATAATATCTTCTGGCTGACTCTTGAACTCAGGACTCGGACTACCAGCAGTCTAATGGTTCACTAAATATAGTTACTATTTCTGCTGCTCTCAAGCTATAGTGACTAATACTAGAGAGTTAGAGCCAAATGAAATCGAGATAAATTTGTTGCAATACTATCAGTATTTTAACCTAGACTTTAAAAGTTCAAATGGTAAATAAATAAATAATAATAATAATAATAATAATAAGTGATATTATAATATAATATACCTAATAAGTGAAATCATAATCTCCAATGCAATTTATACATGGTAAAAATATACCGAATATTAAATACTAGAGTGTAAGTAATGCAGATTACCGTTAATCAAGCATTAATTTATTCTCTCTAACTCAGCGATCCGATGCAATTTGACATAATTATTACGTATCTCCAGCATAATGAATAATGTTATGCGGATAGCGGATAGATATGATCGATTATATGAATTATGAAAGTAACTAAATAATATAATAAATTAACAATAACAATAATAATAATGTACATCTACATACATTTTGTAGTCGTTCAATGAT
>JABUQX010086291.1:0-24472 GCA_015478945.1 Trachelipus rathkii | reverse complement strand
AAAAGAGAGATTTCAGGTGGGCAACCGGCAATGCCGTGCTGCCACTGGTGTGTCATGCGCTCTTTTTAATGATGTTTTCAACAAGGGGCGTGGATAGATGTTGATGTGTTCTGAATGATGTTGTTATGATTGGTAGTAGCGGCCAGAAGGCACTGTGGCGAGCAGAGTATCGTGTCCTCATGGGGCGCGCCATCGTTAGGTTAGGACTTTTAATAGACATCCTCAAATACTGGACTGAGGGTGCGGTTCAGCTGCGTCTACGCTCGTGTGAGTGATGGATGGGCTGTATGATGGCGTGGTTAACACGGTTTGTATTTGTTGTACTACCTTAAGGCATTCTTCAAATTAGTGGCCGCGGATGAAACTCTCGCTTCCATTATCTGGTTTATAGCAGCGCTGTGGTTAGGCTTGTTGGAAGTAAATGGCCAATATTGACGATGTTTGTACGGCGTTTTGTAATGCTTTAATCACTGCTTTATTGGTCCTTATGGGGATCGGGCGAGGCTACCCATATTTTCGTTTAAAGTGTATCTACGGCATTACATAGGTTCGTATTATTTTCCCTGTAGTGGTAACAAGAAACTGGATAGGTAGTGCATGCGCGTAACCGAATTCGAGGATGGTCCTGGAAGTTTACTAGTAGTGTTAATGTTAGGTAGGGTACATCAGTATGTTAGAGATCTTAAACGCCTGACATTGTATTACATGTTTGTCTGTGATAGTGTGCGGATAGTCAGTTGGATGGGATCAGTTAAATTTTTTTGGTATGGCCAGTATTTTCTAAAGGTGTAGTAGGCATGCGAAGTGTCAGGATTTATGTGGTGTTCGCCTCCTCGATTGAGCGAAAATCAGCCAAGTGTGGTGTTTAAATGCCACCTGGTGATTAAATAATGTTGCGGAACTATGCCAGAGCGCAAAGTTCGCGCGAGTATGCAAGGAGTTCCCTATATGAAACGGATCATTCTCTTAAATAAAGTAGTATCTACTGTTACTCGCGCTAAGAAGGTTTTAAAAGGTCCATGTAAATGGACGCAAATTCCTTACAGCTATGGCTACTTTTTAAGCCTCCGAACGTGGGATCTGTGTATGTTGCAGCAGCTAGAATATGTTATCATGTCAATCTATTGAAGAGCGGTGATGCCACTTATACTCGCTCGTGGAATTCCCATTACGTACTATGGTGTATCGGGATCCGGAGTTTGCTGTTTACTGCACTCGTCCCCGATTGGTTTCTGTGTGTGTAGTCCGGCTGTTGTGGGGAATTGGGTTTGATTCGTTTCTGTGTGAGCGACGGCGTGGGTGGGGTCGTTGAATCCACTAGGGAGCGAGCTGTGCCTGGGGTCGCGTTCCAGTTGATCTGCAGCTAGACGAGCATCTCCACAGTCGCGTGGCTCTGAGAAGGAGCGTGGCTGATGTTGACATCTACAGTTAGACGATGCGCTTGTGCGCGTGGGGTCTTCACTCAATGCCAGTCTATATCCTTATGTGGGTGACGGAGGGTACTAGGGCGATATAGTGAAGAGGCTACGCGCCAGAGCAACACAACCTAAATGAGCAAATAGATCTTTCTCTGATTCTTTCCGCAAACCTCATGGTTGGGAACGTCCGATAGTACACATAAGACTTGTAGAGATTGGTGTAGTTTGTAAATGTTGCTTGTGATCGGTCTTGAACTGAGGTAGGGGAATTGTCAGCTTGTTGGCATTTAATTGTAACGTTCTGTTCGTGAATCGCTTATTTATCTTGTCGGCCTGGGGGGTAAGGGTGTAGACCATATATTGTTCGTTCGTGTTCGAATTCGATATCTTGGGAACAATCTCCTGTCTGTCCTAGGCTTAAATTGATGGCCGCGCAGAATTGGCGACGCCATACAACCCCGACAATGCTTGAAAAAGCGAATCACCCCCACCGGGAATCTTTACTTAAGAATCCTCAGTGCGAGGTAACTGAAAGAAATTTCTTCGGACTCCACTAAGGCTCCCCCCATTGGTGATCAGGACAACGCGTCAGCTACTTTATTTTCCTTCCCTGGGATGTATCTCAACTCGTAATCCCAGTCATTTATCTCATTCCAAAGTAGAGCCACCCGAGATTCACCAATGGCAACTATGTAGAAATATGCAAATGGTTGATGGTCAGTGAAAATGACCAACCTTGCGATTCCCATAAAGAAAATGGTTCAAAGCCCTCACAGCCCAATCGTATGCGGGCTACCTTCTTTCCCCTCGAGTTGTGCTTTATAGGGCGCTGTCTGCTTTATATAGGTCGTGGAGATATAGTGGATGATCTAATAGGCACGTTCCATCACTGCAGATTGGTCTGGGTGCGCAAGACACCTCCCGCCCGATCATCAGAGGCATAGCCCACAATATCACAACTAGATAGGCTCGCTGTGTTTCTGAACGGATCTCGGCGATATCCCGATAGGGACCTTGTGGTGAGTAATTCTTGTTTGTTATAGCTTCAAAAGTTTCCTGTGATCATGATCCATCCATCTCAAGTTTAGGCGCTCAACCTAGTTTCGAACAGGGGGTTTGTGCAATCTCTGAGCAATGGGCGAGTGTGACGTCCTGTAGAGTGTTCATTACCGTGCCCCAGAACACTGCCTCAAACTTACGCGGGAAAGTAGTTGGAACTGGGAAACTGCATGAATGCTTGCAATATTTGAATCCAAGGGAACTGATGCCTCTTTCGGAACCTGTATGGTCCCAAGTATCTGTACTTCTTTCTAAGGAGAAAAGGTCTTGCGCGGTTTGGATTTTTAATCCGGTTTCTTTGAAAATGCAGACAGAAGGATTTTCGGCAGGAGCTTCCACGATTCTTTGGTTTTTCAAATGTTTTCGACTGAGGATATAGGAGCATTCGAGTGCGCGCAGATATACAGCGATGCATTTGTCCATGGGTGTGTTCCAGTGATATGTGCCAGAAGCATATCTGCCCTATCCGCATCGTTGAAAAGTGGGCGCGGTGTCCATTCTCTTACGCCAAGGCGGCATGTTCCTCAAAGTGAAACTGCCCAGTGAGGCAAGTGGAGAGTGTTTGAGTAAGCGGTGTCTTTTGGTTTGGTCATACTTAGTGGCTCCTCCATCCTACCTGGTAGTGATCTTGATCAAGTTATGGTGGGTAAAATGATTTGCATTTCCCTTCAAACTAAACAGGCATGTCAAATCAGATTAGGGTGTGATTGGAAAATAGCGTCTACCTTTGTGATTTATTTAATTCTCTGAATTACGTATAACACGTAATGCGAATTTGATGCGCATGCCTTCGTTTCTTATCGGCAACCACTGGGGCTGAATACGGGGACTTGCTCATGCTGGATGGATCCCTCCTCTTCCAATTCTTACCAATTTTCTACTATTTCTCGAGAATGGACCCTCTTGTTAATCGTCTGATCTGGACTTGCACAGGATCAACTCAGTGTAGTTGTTCTATTCTACTGCTTAATAGAATCAGTGCGCCCACATCAGAGTCGCGCCAATCTCTGAGACAGATGGATATTTTTCAAAATAGCTGAATTAATTTTCTTTGTTCTGTTGTTCAAATCGGCTTCTTTCCAGTCTAATACGCTCACACAAGATTTTCAGGTTCCACGTAGTGTCGGTATAATATCCTTTGGACCTTGGTTCATTTAACTCTATCAACGTTTATAATTTGGTTCCTGAACTTAATCCTACTCGCTAAATCCTAATCTGTATTCTACTTCTAACTGTCCTACAAATAGTGCCTTTCTGTGAAACCCTCTTGGGAACTCCCTCATTCTAACTAAGAAACATGGCTCTATCGCCTGTAAAACTAACTAAAGCAGGGTCAAATTTATTGTAATGGCAAATCCCGGATGGCCTCAACCACACCGGTTGCTTATACGGGAACTCTTGCCAGCTTCCTCTCTACTTCCACCATCAGGCATCGTCGAGGTTCTATAATCACAGACTCCACTAGGGCACAAGTCTCTTCCTTGGGGTTGCCCTGCCTTACGTCCACGGCGACGGTCTGTACGAAATTCCCGCGTCTAATCACTAATTCCTTACGGTACAGATCCGGCAGCAGATGTTCTTGATTCAGTATATCAAACCCCAAAACCAAATCGTAATCAGTTAGTTCGTCAGGTACCACGACAAAACGACCCGGCTTCAGGAGATAATTAGTAGACAACCTCAAAGCTATTATTACCTCCCCAAGAACAGGAAATCTAACATTCCCCAATCCTGTAACTCCCCGATAAGCGGTAGGCAAAATAGGACTTTTATTTTTATCTAATAGGTGGAAACAACTAGCTGAAATAAGACTGACTTCCGCGCCGGTGTCTACAAATGCTGTTAGTGGCTCCATGGGTGGTTGATCCACTAGGCGTAACTTTGTCAAAATTATGTTTTTCTCAGAGTCCTTTATATGATAAGTTATCAATTGCCCAGGACATCAATTCTCGCCATCTATTTTCTTCTTCACCTGTTCTTCTGTTGCTGTTTCTGGATTGATTCAATTCAATGTAATCCTGGGTCCGATTCTTGTTCACAATTGCTTTTCTTTGTCTTCCTCTCTGTGGATTCTGTGTAGTCTTTCGCTTTACTAGTTTTGTTAATAATTTGTAATGGGTTGCTGGTCTGATGGATATTATTGGATTAGATCTTTCCTGAGTACCTCTCAGGATGTCTCAACTGAGTTCTATTATAATATTGCAAGCTGTTTATTTCTCTAATCGTTGTGGCTTCTGATCTATTGATTCTTCGTCCAGAGACCCCCATTCTCCGGTTCTTGTGAAGGCAATCCTTTCCTAATATTGTTCTTATCCTGACAGATATGTTGACAAAATCTATTCGACTGGTGCATTGTTCTATGCTTGATTCCTGACATGTGTGCTATTTCTTCTCTCGTTCAGGTTTGCCCTACTTCCTACACTCTCAATACATTCGTTTTTGCTTTTATGATAGCTCTTCCAATCAGGTTGACTCTTGTTGCCTATAATACATTATCATCTGGGGTCTGTATGTCTCAGTTCAACTTCTCCCATTATTGTGTTGACCACCTTTTCTGCAATTTGATACAGATTGGGAACTTTGTTGTCATTCTTTCCTTGTGTTCTTGGAGAACTTTGATAATTGGGTCCCTCTGCTGTGTATCTATACACCTCGGGTGGAATCCTTTTGTATGTGGGAGGTGGCGGGTTTGATACCGGTACCGGCGGATGTTGCTGGAGCCTGTTCTGCGATTCGATTATTCATTGTCGCACTGGCGTTTATACCTGGAGAACAAGCTACTTGGTGCTGAAATGCTACTTGTGATCGCTGGCAGCAACATAAACCTTCATTATTTCCGTACCTCTGGGGTGCCATCTGAGTGGGTGAGGTCAAGGTGGACATCTGCAACGATTGCGTCAAATCTACTACCTCAACTTGCGAGTTTCCTTTGTTTCCTTTTCCCTTATATTTTCTATATACCTTGTCCACCATGACCACCAGTTGTTCCCATGGTATCAAGGAACCTCTCTGGACCTCCAAACCCATCAAGACGTCCTCCATCCGAGTCGTCACTGCTTCCGGTAAACTTTCCAAAAATTTCTCCCGCACCATAGGTAATTTCTTTACATCATTATTGGGAAAAGCCCTCTGCGCCAGACCCAGCAATCGTAGTGCAAAAAGGGGAATGTCTTCTCCCTCCTGCATAGTGGCTTTTGTGAAGCTTGCTGTTTCTGTATTTGCTTTCTTAATCTGAGTTCGTCCTGAAAGAATTGTAAAAGCCGTGATTTACCAATTCCATATTCCGCTGAGTCGAGCTACTATATTATAAGCCTGCCAGGCGCGACCTTTGGCGATGACTCGTAACAATGCAACATCGCCATCCGTTGATCCGGGGTATTCGAGCAGCCACAATACCTTCTTGTCATAACCTTTCGCAAAAACTGCACCATTGGTCTCACCAGTCTCAATTCTATACTTTTCCCAAGGTGGTACACTTGTCAGGTTTCCTATCCAATCATGACAAATGAGGCTTCAAGTGGTCCATATTTTACATCAGATGCCTTATTCTGTTGTAATTATTCGCTGCAGGTGTCTGTGAATCAAGTGGTCACACTGCGTGGATTTTGAAACGAGTCTGATCTCTCTTAGATGAATTTGCCGGACGCTGCGGGCATCCATTTGTTTGGGTGGAATGGTGGATGTGACCATTCTTGAGATGGTCTCTCACTCCTGTGGCCTGACTCTCATTCAACAAGGCATTCATTCTCATCCATGCAGTTGATGAGCGTGATTAGGACAAATCAACATTCTGATGACAATTGAATAATTGGTACTTAGTAGCCGAGCAGAGCAAGCTTTCCTAAAAAGGAACAACTGACGCTCTGCTATCTAAATTTATGTTATTACCGGTTTACACTGTGACGAGCGATAGGAAGTCTGCACTTGAATCCAAGGAAATCCTCTTCCTTTCTCCAGAAGCACTCGCTCTGGTCTTTCTGGATGTGTCGAGTTTAATGTCTGTTGGAGAGAGCTCTTCTTCCGAATAAATTCAGGAGCATATTGTCAGATGAAGATCTAATGTTATCTCTATTTTGTTCCTATCTCATTTCGTCTTGATGTAGACTTCTGTGTTCTTTATTTGAATGACGGCGCCTGTTAATAATAAATATCGTGGGATTCAATACTGATAAGCCACAGTGTGGCTATATTAGATGTTTTAGTACTATTAGATACTTCACAACTGGTCTTGAAACCCCTTCTTACACCAACGTTTACCAAATCATCCAACCAGCTATTTTGTAAATTTAAACAGATTCTTTAAAGTCATGATTTTTCTCTTACTGTTTCTATCTTGAAATTTAATAAAAAAATCCGGTATAAGCAAGTAATTTTTCTTTGACTTGAGTACAGTATTATTGTTTATGAAAGAAAAGGTCGGTTACTATCATAGATATATAAATACTGGTTTTGTAGCGCTAGAGATGATGTATATATGCTTAACTCATCCAAAAAAAGTAGTTTACAGTATTTTTTTTTTTAGTGGTCACGAAATGATATAAATTAATACATTGCGCATCATATGCTGTCAATATAGTATATATGGAATGTCGAAACGAGAATAATAAGAAGATTAATGAATATTGATCGGAAAAAATGATTAAAATAATATAATAATAATTAAGAGAATAGAGGAATACGATACAGTCTCACAATAATTAGTAACGATTTTCCTATCAATAATTCTGTACATTGACTGTTTAATATCTGCTGATTACAAATTTCGATATATGGTTCCACGGTGGAAGGCCGATGTTACAGTAGATTATCGCAATAGCAGTATAAGTATTCAGCGTAAAACCCCACAGTGGACATACTTTGAAAACCCTACAAAACCCACAGTGGCCAATGCTGAGAATCAAAAGATAGCGGCGAAAGATCTCTTTAGTTTCAGGTATGGTGTCACAAAAAATCTTGATTGCGTTCTGCTGCAAATCAAAATTTCTGGGGTGGCTATTGTTGCTGATATTTAATTTAGTGAAATTCTTAGGTATTTGGAAAAATTTACATCAAGTTCCACAATGGACAAAATCACCCCTGCAGATCTAAATTGGTCTGGTCTTCTTGTCTTCACCAAAAATGGCTCCTCACGTCGGGACCTGAACCGGAAACAGGAATTAGCACACACAATTCGCCATTCCTTACGAGAATATTAGCATGAAGTGTTTTGTTTTATGAGATCTTATTCCTCGTAAACAATTAAAAGTCTCATCATAACAACAATCCTTATTTAATTCAGTTTTCAATCTTTATATCATTATAAAAAATGGACTTCATATAATTCAAGCAATCAATAAAACAAAAATATAACTGCAATTTACCCTTTTTATTAAGGGTGGAAACGGCTTGGTCCGTTGCTTAATTTGTGTCTATCTGGATTTAGTTATTGCTGTTTGTATTGTTGTGTTTCTTTCTTTTAGATGGTTCTTGATATCTCTTTTAGATATCTTCTTGCAACAAAATTTTGGCAATGATCACCTCCTCTGGATGATCAAGGTATAATAAAGAATTTTATTTGTGGGTTATGATACAAGTAATGTTGATAATTAAAAGATCTATCTCAATATAATATATATAGTGAAATTCGTAGAAAACTGTACTGTACTACCAGGTATCCTAACCTAACCTAAACCTAACCTAACTAACTAACTTCTTCCTATTAATTTCTTATTTAGCCAGTTGTGATCAGAAGACTCAGGAGGTTAGGGAAGAACTCAGCCTTTGTGAGGTGGTTGAACGTATATCCTCACTAGTTCAGTACAGTTTGTAAGCAATTTGCCTATATTATTATATATATATATTATATATTATATATATATATATAAAATATATTATATATATATCTATATATATATATATATAATTATATATATATATATATATATATATATATATATATATATATATATATATATTATATATATTATATAATATACTATAATATAAATATGATATATTTATATTATTAATAAGTATATAATATATATATATATATATAATTATATATATATATATATATATATAATATAATATTATCTATATATATATATATATATATATATCATATATATATATATATATATGGTTTTCAAATTTGTTCGATATTGTACTGTAACTAGTGAGGATATAGTCAACCACCTCACAAGGCTGGAGTTCTTCCATAACCTCCCTAAGTTTCATGATCACAAACTGGTATAATAAGGAAAATTAAGGATAAGATAAGTTGGTTAGGTTAGGTTAGGTTAGGTTAGGTACCGGTCTCGTAGTCACAGTACACGTTTTCTAACGAATTTGGCCATAATATAATTATGAGATAGATTTAACTATCTTCTTATTTTCTCCTTCCCCACAGAACTAGATTTTTGATTTAATTGATCATCCAGAGGAGGTGATCATTGCCAAAATTTTGTGAAAATACTAAAAGAGATATCAAAGAACATCTAAAAGAAAGAAAGCAACCATAAACAGAAAGAACTAAATCCGCTAGAACAAATCTAAAGAACGCAAGCGTTCCAGACACCCTTTAAAGGGTAATTGCCGTTTATGAATTTTGTTTGTATTGAGTGTGCTTGAATTATATGAACGTCAATAATATAATATATATATATATATATATTATTATATATAGTATATATATATATATATAGTATTATATATATATATATATAATATATATATATATATTGTTATATATTATATAGTATATTATATTTGTATAATATATATATCATATATATATAGGGATGTACCGATAGGTCGGTATCGGTATCGGTAGTAACAGGCAATTGTTTGAGTGGTATCAGTAGTCGGTTAAAATGGCCGATACTTTGCCGATACTTCTTACTTTTGGGTGATGTAAAATTATGAAGAAACTTTTAGATTCAATTAAAAAATCTAAGTCGATATAGATAGCTAGTAAACGAAATTGGTTTTTTTTTTCCTAGCGATTTCTTTTTAAAGCTTAATTTTTAGCGTTTCTTCAACGTTGGTCTGTTGAGCGTGAAAATTTACCCTATTTGGAACGCAGGCCATTATTTAGATTATACAGATTTATGGCGTACTTTTTTAGTTTGTCAATGTCATTGTTAGATTTTTTTTATTTTTTGTACGCAATTGGTCGTGTGAGTGGCGTGAGTGTTTTGTAATACTTTTCTGATTATCAGATAAGATTTTAGATATTGCTGTTAGTTAGGTGTTTTAGTCGGTTTTAAAAAATTTTAGGTTTTAGGCGTCGAATAGATTTTTCTGTAGTTTCTCGTGCCCATTTGGTTTTTGTCCTATGTTGTGTTCTGTCTGGGTTTTTTATATATGTTTTTATTTTTTGATTGTGTGTGCGTGTATAGATGCAGATTTGCACAGGCTGGCTTTCTTTTGACTTTACCATTTTTTTGACTTTAACAACATCAATGGCTTGCACTCTCACTCTGCATCCATGGAATGAAATACTACCTCTCTAACTCTAAAACCTAATTTTATGCTCTTGTCAGGGGACCCAGATGGCTAAGAATTATCCTTCAATCTCGTTTAATTAATATCCAACAAAATTATTGTTTATAATTTTCCTTTGGAAGGGTGGAGGTAGGTTGCTATGTAAAGTAAAAACATTCCTATACACGTCTCCGAGAATCTCGAATCTCCAGTAAAAACTTCGATGTTCTGGTGCTTAAATCTTTCTTCCTTCTAACTACAATATTCTTATGCTCTGCCTACTGTTCCAACAGAACAATTTTCCATGCCTTTTTTTTGAATTACCGGCTTGACTTACTTTTCTCATGAGACTTGTTATCTCTTCTCAGAACCAAGGATACTTGGAAGGGTCCTCGTATTTAGGGATTTCTAATGTACACAAAATGAATGTTGGGATTCTCTCGGGTACTGATTTAGTTGGGAGGAAGCCGACTCATTCAGTATCTCCGAACGATCTGGAGCAAACTGATTAAATAACCTATCACACATTCCGGATGCGTCCCAACCGATTCTTGAACTTGAACACACTTGACCTTTGTTTCACGTCACTAGTCTTCTCGTCTAACTAAGATACAGCTTATAAATATTCACCACCTTCGCTCCTATCGGTAAATCTGACCCAAAAATTTATCACTTAATTTTAATACTTTCCTCTCCATCATCTCCATCTCTGGCCTTATCGCGGTTGTTTTCTGGCACTTTGATCTGGCCGATTGGGGGGGCAGTTGCGTTGCTTCTACGCTAATATAATTGAAGTGACTGCTTTGGACTCTTAAGGACGCTCAGATTTCTACCCCGATAAAGGTGGAATACTGTAATGTAATGGGATGAGCAGTTCAGATTCCTTCTTGACTAAACTTTTTCTGGCTCAAAATCATGTTCGATCGTGGCTTGTTCCTTGGCCAGTTCAGTGCTAGAGGACAATGCTTATTAGGTGTGGAAAAAAATTTTCGTTCTCCTATTCTCCAATCGCTGGCTTGTCAAGTTTCATTTAGCTAGAAATGTGCAGGGATATCTCTCGACGAGCAAAGCGGACTTTCCATTAAAATCGAAAATGCGGCTGACAGCTCCGTTGGTTCTCGCTACGAACAAAATCTCTCTGGCCTCTTGCCAAATAACATCTCTAAACAACTTCTGTAAAATCATCCTTCCCTCTTATTCGCTCCGATGATTCTGTTGTAATACTCCAACTGAAAGGCAAATTCAGATGCTCTTTGGCCTCCTTTTTTCTTCTAACTCAACCCTGGATATACGATTCTGGTAATAGCCTCTTCCTCCTTTCTTTCTTCGCTTCTCAGGTGTCCTATGCTTTACCTGTCATTTCATTTGATCGGTGCATGAGCTCTGAAATCTATGAACGTTAGGAAAGGCGGGTGCGTCCCAGATGGCATCCTCTCGCGATATTTTGAGGGAGTGTCCTTTCTGCTTGACGCCAGCGTCCCCTGCGTCACTTATTCTGCTAGTGCTCAATACTCAGCACTTTCCCATCAGTGTTGGAACGCGGCATAATGTTTAACCTATTCGAAAAAAGAATGCTGCTCTGTATCCTTCCTGACTAATACGGCGCTGCTAATAGCTGCTCACTTGTATTACTTTCTAAGATCTTTGAAACCCATTCTCGAGGCTGCTCACTTCTTAGAATCATCTGGAATCTCTTCTCTTCTTTCTGATCAGTCAGTCACGGCTTCCGGTGCTCGAGATGCTACTGGATGACTTATACTTCCTATTTGAACAATTATGGTTTTTTCCCGCCTTAGAACTACGGGAAGACTTGTTTGGTGGCGGCTTGACATATCCAAGCATTTGACCGGGTATGCAACGCGTCACTGCTCTCCGAAGCTCCCTCCTGTTGGGGTTTCCTTCTTCCTTTTGCTTATCTTATATGTCTACTTTTCTTCTTCAGTCGCTGATGTTGGCTGTTGTTCGCACCGGGCACTTCTGCTTTTTTTTGTGGATAGTGGCTGTTCCTGCAGTTGTTGAGTGTGATTGGTTAATAAGATATAAATTATTTGTCAGTAAACTTACTCTTACAATATATAAAACAAATCCTTTGGCCAGGCCCCGTACAACTCCAATGTGTCAACAAGCACCTTTTATGATTTCTGCATAACCATGTATTGGTGCATGTATCCAGCGACGCTTCTGTTTAAATGAGTTAACCGTGGGCCTGTGCGAGGTAGTTAGATATGCGAATTATATAGCTTTAAAAACTCGACACACGTTAGTCTCTGAAGACCCTTTCAAGTGCACACAACGGTTTGGACCCGTAGGTTTCTTTGCTTCACTGGTAAAACAATTCAGCTTCAAATTTTTTCCGTTCTTATAATGAATGAAACCTGTTTTTACTGATCAATTTGTTGATCATGGAAATCAATGTCGTTCTTAAAGACTTACGATGCAATAACTAACTTGAATATTTGGTACTAATGAAGAAATGTATAAATAGCGTTTGGAAACCACTCAAGGAAACTACTGGAGTAAATTTAAAAATACTTTAATAAAAAAAAATGAAAATGTACTCGGTCCTACAAACTGGTTTTTAAATTCCATGTAACATGTAGTCAGGATGTCCGTATGATATCTGCATAACGCAGCGCACTGGACATAAAGACATAAAGAATAAAGAGACAGTAAAAAGGGCAAATCGAGAGTTCGAGACTGTCCCAGTCAACCCACTACATAGAACATGCTGCTGCAAATATCCACAAAGCACTCCTAGGGCTTGTGTCAATTTGGGTTGTACTATTGGACAATCCAACCAATTTGGCTTAGTCAAAAATAATGAATATAATATGATACCGCAGACCCATTCACATGCATTAGGATAAACTAAGTATGGTCACCCATGCCATCTAACTACAGGGTTCACTTCTGGAAAGGCTCAGGGAAGGTCAGGGAAAGTCAGGAAAAAAAAATTGGTCAGGGAAGTCAGGAACGTTTTAAGATATGCTGAAAGTCAGGGAATCGGGGAATTCCAAAAAAGTCAGGGAATTTTAAAATTTCAAAATATGAAGAATGGATCCTTGGACCAAGTTGCATATTTTGAATATATTTTTTTTCCTGATAATAAAAGTTATAATACAGAGATTATTTTGATAGGTATTAGTATCTAGGACCTAAAAGCAGGGCCTAGATAATTTTTTCTGTTTCTTTGCTATTTTTGTCACGTATTACCTATATTCTTTCTTTTACGTTCTTAGAGTTTGTTCCAAATTCATCCTTTTGATTGGAAGTGTTGGGTGTATTGGATGTTTTTTAGACTGTATGAACTTTGACCTGAATCTGTTTAATCTTTTGTTCTTTTTAGGGATTTACACTTTTTAAGGTGTTTTTTTTTTTTTTGGAGTTGAAGAAGGATTTTTGGATTTATTTATAATTTGATATTATTTATTTATAAAATGTTTCAACACAAAACAACTAACTTTAAACGACCAGTGGTTGGACGTCAACTGAACCCATACAGTTTAATCAGGTGGTTGTGTAACAGGACCTGCAATAGTTCCAAGGCATACTGGTTAAGTTGTAAGAACTTTGCATCTATCTAAACATGGGCGCGCCAAGCCGAAGTTTCACACTCAAGAGGGGGAAAACTCGTTTGAATTTAATCAAAACTCAGCAGGACCAACCATCCATTGAAAAAAGTTTTTCAATACGGGTTCTAATAATACAAATATTAGGGAAAGTGTGTGCACTGAAAATTCATGCAATTCCAACTTCTAATCATACTCAACCGATTGTAAACGACCCTGAGTGTTCTATTAAAAAACTACCAAAATCAGTTTATCAATTAGTTTCATCTTTTTCGGCATTAAAGATGTTAAAATAAGGATCTCAAATAGTATGGGCATTAAAGGTGTTGGATGATAAAATGTCTTTAAAATGTCTTTAAACTCGGGGAAACATTTAAATTAATGTGTCCAGATAGTGCGGTAAGCTTCAAATTTTAAAATGGCGCCGATGAAATGTAAATATGTGATTAACTATGCACCTGCTCCCTATAGTTTAGAAAGCAAAACACAATACATCTAGCTTTGCAGTGAAGGCCTCATTCTAGAAAAACCCGTGAATTAAAATTTGCAAAAATATTTTGGAATGGTGTGTCTTTCTAAGAGACTTGATTAGTATTTTTCTTCTTTCTATAGTACCTGGAATCAATGTTATGTGGATTGTGGCAAATTATTAAATTAGGAAACTGATATTTTCGCAATGAAATGCGACAGTGGAAGGAGGGTTTTCTATAAATTAGGCAATTTTAGTGGAGAATCTGCAAAGAACATTAGGTTCTATTCTCAAAGAAAGGCGGACAATGCTATATAGATCTCATGAAGATTCATAAAGTTCGATATTACGTGGCAATAAAATGTTGAGCAAATGTATAGAGCTTGCCCATAGGAGATGATGTAGAAGCATCTCACAAGCGTCAAAGAAACAGAAAACATAGAAGAAGAAGAGAATAAAAAAGGTTGATAAAAAGAAAATTATTCATACAGATTCTATAAACCTCTGAATGAGCAGATGAATAAGATGTCAAAACTGAAAGCGTGTGACAGAGAGAAAACGCTCTAAAATCAATATTTCTCAGATGCTTGGCGAAGAAAAAGTTAACCTAAATCTCCCATTTAGAAACTTTTGTGATCGACAGGGACGTTAGTCACCTAGTTCATTAATGTAAGCTTTTAATTTATTTCCTGTTTGTATAAATAAAACTCTTTTTACTTTTGGGAAAAAAAAAAAAGGAGTGCGTTTGGACGGTTATGGGGAAAGTAACAAAATTAACTAAGAAAAATAAAATATTTTTTTAAATTCTCCATCATGAGCTGGTCCAGTTTCTTAAAAAAGTAAATTTTCAATAATTTAATTGTAGAACTGAGTAAATAGGCTGCAATAGATGATTAATCCGATTATTTCTATACGCCAAATAGTTAACGAACACGCTGGTCCGTGGAAATTTCGAATTTGGTCAGGAAGGTCAGGAAAGTAGGGAAATGCAAATTCAAGATTTCAGTGTGAACCCTGAACTATAACTAATCAAACACTAAACGCCCCCCAATTGTGGCCTTTGCAATATATTATATGATCCAACGCCATCCATAAGACAGAATTCTAGATCCTGTTCCTTAAATGTGCAATCCGATCACACTAACAACTCCTCGGCATGACTATTCCAAAATTTAACAACCCTATTATCTGGAAGCAAGTGCTTTCTTTTATAAGTCAAGATGGCAGCTTTCTTTCTTTAATTTCTCTTATGGCTCCCTGTCACCTGTCCTGTCTAGCTATGAAAAATTATTAAATCTCTCGTATCATTCAATGATTAATATTTGTAGACTTGTATCCATGTCCCCTGTGAGAATCGCCTTTCTACAGTAAATCATTCCTAATCGTTAGCACTCCTCTCATGAGCTCTTACCCTCAAAAAAACCAGAACTCAGCCTTGTTGCTGCTAGAAACACGTGCTTTGACTCTCTCTAGCATATCTAAGTCTTTCTTTAAATAAGGGGCCCAAACTTGTGCACAATACTCTATTACTGGCCTAACATAGCTATTATACAGTTTACTTATTACTTCCTGAACAGTTTACTTATAAGAATGTAGCTTCACCTCTTTAAAACATTGCGATTTATTATGCCCAGCATCTTATTAGCTTTATTTCTAGCTTCCAACGCTTGTATATGTTCTCTCTCATTCACTATCATAGCCAACAACATGTTCTCTGGGTGACAGAAAAATGCATTTCTTTCAATCACAGGATCAATTATTCTTTTAATGTCGTCTGGCAAATATATTGTTGTTTGAACCTTATTTCACTGACTGATCTCTCTTAATGTCGAATTAGAGCAGCATATGTCTTCACTATGTGGTTTACAAGCATCTTGAGGTTGTTTGTATGACTTCTTTGGGAAATGAACAACTGTAATACCCAGTTTGCCCATATAGCCATCAGGAGTTACTGAGAGGACCAGGATTTCTTACAGTCAGATTTAGAGCAAATTGTCCTGGTTTGGATTGCTCTGCCAATATCCAGAAGGTACTGTTGGTCTTTACTAAGATCAGTTTTATTTCCATTGATTTCATCTAATTGAATTGCTTCGAAATTTATGAGTAATTTCTCATAATCAGGCAGCTGTTTGTCGATTTTCCCAGAGAATGACGCTGGTCTTGTCGTCTCTCCGCTCAAGTATCCAAATTAATGTCTAAATGGTAGCTGTTGAAATAAAGTAAGAAATGAACCACTGCAGTGGGCGCTGAATTTTAACTTCTATTTTGCAAATAACACCATTTTTCCTGTGTTTGTTGCTGTGCTATCACAACCAATAGCCTCCAGTTCATTAATGTCAATATCATTATCTTTCAGGTATTTAAGGATGCAATTGGCTATTTCCCTAAATATTCCACTCGTCAGTGTAACGTGACTGGCATATTGCCCACCAGGCTCACAAATCATGCTAACATGCTCCTCTTTCCTTACTTTTCGGTAAATTTTAGATCCTCTTCTTTTCTTGAAAGATAGTTTTATCTTTCCTACCATCAAAGTATATTCCCTTTGATACTATGGGCCAGTGGTGTCTTGTTTTTCTCTTATCTTGCTTTTATCGATCACTAGAGACATATCTTTTTCAGAAATTATTCCAAGATCACACAAAACGCTGGAAGCGATAGCAGCTGTAGCTCTATCAAAAAACACCAAATCTATCACAAAGTAATGCAGTAGACATTAATTCAACCTCATTTGAGATGTAGAAAAAACTGAAGACAAATCAATTTCACTTCTTTCATGCAGGAATTTTCGAGTAGTTTCCATAAACATAAATAACACGCAATGGCTATCTCATTTAATAGACTTAGTAAAACTGTGTATATTTGTAAAATGTTAAAACCTCAATTTTTCACATAAGTTCGAAAATTATACCCCTAATGCGTGCTCAAAATGAAGTGTGTGATGGTAAAAAATATTTTTCCTATTATCACACATCAAAAATGAAGTACTTAGACGCTATTAAAAACCAAAAAATGTAACCTGTATAATTTTAGCGTAAAGGTAAATTTTGGTGTTTATTGGTCATTTTTTTTTCACAACTTTAGGCCCTTTGCACAAGCTGAAGATACCAAAATCTGAATTTTTTCATTAATGTTTCGCTGATTACCATACAAATACGCAACTTCTGCACCCTATTAGAATTCGGTTCTTGAAAAATTAATTTTTTCGCCCCCACCTTGACTTTTTCAAAAAATGAGGTCAAAAAGTTGTTTTGGTTGGTGATTCAATTATATCTACAAGAACTGGCAATTCCATTGGTTTGCTTCATAAATAGCTACTTCAAATTCTTGATATTTTCAGGTTTCATGTAAAATTCACAGCAAACTGTTTTCTCTAAAGAAGTGCCTTCTTATCATTATTTGTCTGTACTTCTGCTCTAAGGTTAAGAAAATACTTATATTATACCATAACATCTGTTAAAAATTTTAATGCCACTCGTAAAAGTTTTTAAACTAGCAATACTCATTTGCAGCTGAGTGTCTTTTTATTAATTTTTATTAATATCATACAAATAGTGACATTTTCTTGTTTTTATTTTTCCAGTCATGAAGAGTTTCTTCCACTTGCAAAATCTGAAAATCGGAACCATGGCTAGTAAAAAGAAGACAAGACTGGGCAACTTCCACCACATGAGTAATTTCATTGGAACTGGTTGAGATATCCTGCCTTGTGAACTCCCAATTCTATGTGATTTCTAAGATATGGGCTCTCTGCTAAGAGTGCAGATGGAGAGAATTCAAAAATTACCCAGCAGTCGACTCTTGTAAAGGAATGATTTATCCAAAAAGTATTGAAAAGTGGGAGCTAGCAGTTTGTTGTGGTGCGAATTTTTAAATTTGAGAGTCACAGTCCTGAAGAAGATAGAAGAAAACTGGGAAAAGGCCAAAAACATATCACTTAGCAGAGGAAAACTGAAATTGAAAGAGGCTTTCATAGCAACATTAGACAAGCTCTTATACAATCTCAATTGCAAGTTGAGATTAAGCTATGTTCAGAATTTAAGGGTCCAAGTCCAGGTGGTGCTGACTGTAAACATGAAGTACACATCTCCTGCCTTTTTCTAAGGATATGAAGATGCCAATCAAAGAACTAGTGCTTATTAATAGTCAAAGAGAGAAGGTTGTATCTGTTGGACAGCATCAAATTGGATTACCAAATCTACCTGAGCACAGAAGGCAAATTAAAAAGCGGAAGAGGCAAGAAGATGAATTAAGAAGAATTTCTGAATATAAGCAGAAGAAAAGGAAGGAAGAGTTAACATTACAACCAAATGAAGTTCTTTTCTCAGACGAAGATGAAGAGCCAATTGATGTTACAGATGAAGAATCTGAAGATCCTTTGCAAATTCTATGTGATGATTTTGATGTACCTTCCTTACTTTCAATACAAGCAGTATAAACATTACAATTGTGCAATGTTGCAATGCAAAGTATTAGGTATGGTGTCAGTCTACATGCTACAGCTGCCATTACAACAACTGCATTTTTGGATGCTGGATTAATTACTGAAGGAGACAGGAGACTTGTGGTTGATCACAATAAAGTAAAAAGGGCCCAAGAAAAAGTCATGAAATCACTTTATGATGAATTTCATGTTCAATGCCAGATAGGCGATATTGAATGTATCTTCTATGATGGACGCAAAGATTCCACTAAAGTTCTGGTACAAGCAGATAACTCAAGCCATCATTTCCAAGTATTGTGAAAAAGAGCATTACATGTTTGCAGTGAACAAGGTGGAAGGTATCTTTGCCATTTTACTCCAGAGAAGACTTAACGAAAAGGAAAACCCCTGAAGTTATTGCTAACCATCTTGCGTGACTCAAAAAAAAAAAACAACATTGATAAAGGTTTGCAGGCTATTGGTGGTGATTCAACGAATGTTGACATTGGTTGGGAAGGAGGAGTCATGCATTGGGTTGAGACAAAGATCGTAAACTCATCTGGTTGGTTTGTGGTTTTCATACTAATTGACTACCTTGCGCACTTGATCACAAGTTGGAGTGGAAAACTTTTGACTAACAACAAGTTGGAGTGTAAGATTGCAACATGTTGATACTGGCCAACATAACTAGAAATCCAATCCCTCATTTGTCAGAATATCCTTTCCAGAGCCTTTGGTTCCATTGAGTACACTGTTTTCAAAGATCTCTCTAGAGGTCAGGCTCATGGTTACAGGATAACTCAGCCATAAGACAGGTGTACTTCCAACTGATCTGGCATTCTTAGAAATTGGTCCTGTTAAGCCACTCTCGGTAGTTAACAACTGCAAATAGGATGTCGCATATGGTTCAAATCATGGCCTTAAAGGCAACAAATTTTAAAGACGTTACAACTGCTTGTGGAATACATTGTTGGCGTTTACTATCCGTGCTGTTACAATCAAATCTAAATTCTCTTGGTGGAAGGACCTTGTCACATTCTTTATCAATTGAAGTTCCTAAAATCTCAGAAGAAAGCAGTAGCAGATATTGTTTTTCCAACGTTCATCGTGGTTTTCATTTAGTGAAATGGTGCTTCAGAACTTTTAAGCTGGGAATTACCCAAGAAGAAAAAAAAGAAAAAAAAAAAAAAAAAAAAAAAAAAAAAAAAAAAACGGAAAGCAGGGGTCCAGAAGATAATTGAATTAAGGAATGAGATGATGATACACCAGGAGACCAATCTATTCGGCCTAGGAAAACACCTGCCGTAAATCCAAATGCAACTTCCCTTTTGCGAACTTGATATGACTGTCAGAAAAAGAATATGAACCTCCACTTACTTGTAACTCAAAATATCAGAAATAGAATGTTTGTTGAAGAGCCAATGCAAGTTCCAAAGTGGCCATGTCATGGACAGTCCATAGAGAGGTGTGTGAAACAAGTAACAGAGGCTTCTGGCAAAGTGTATACTCATGAGAAACAAGAAGGATTCATTACAGGCCAGGAAGCAAGCAGAAGAATCATGTCTAGGAATGAATTGAAGCAAGATTTGATGAATATTGTTGGTTGAAGCTTTTTACATTTTTTACAATGTGTTTTCAGTGTTTGATAATAGACAAAATATAAATAAAATTTTCAGTTCATTAAACCACTTTTTGAGCAAATTTTCTAGAGTTTAATATTAAGTTATCCCTTTTATTAGGAAATTTCAAGATACATTATAATCAAGCGCAAATTTACCAGGTAAATGTTTATGAATAAGGAAAAATCTTTTAAATTACGATATTGCACATCAAAAGTCACATTTTTGGGCCCCCTCGTTCACAAAAAAACACGAATTTTTATTATTGCCCTCCAGATTGACACACCCTAATATATATTCTTTTCCAGAAGGGTATCCCTGCCAGAACTCTATCTCTCTCTCATATATATATATATATATATATGATATATATATATATATATATATATAATTATATATATATATATATAATATAAATATATATATAATAATATATATATATATATATTATATATATATATATATATTAGGATGTACCAATTGCCAGAACAAGAGGCCGATAGCTCTATTTTTGTTAGGTACTGATACCGATACTTAATTAAATATTAATAAATACACAGTATTAAGATAGAACATGTGCACTGCTAGCAACTCAAGATTGCATTCCTTGTACAACCAATGCGACTTAGTCATTTATTTCATATTGGTTTTCCCAAGTATATTCATTTTATAAATAAAAAAGATCTTTAAGAATAATAAATGCAAGATATAATATTAATAGCAATTTTTATGTTTGTGTTTATTCAAAACATATTCCATTCCATTTTCCAGTTAAGTATTAACAAAAATTTAGCTACTAGCTTTATGTTTTAAGATGATTACAATTTACAAGAAAGTTCTTTGAACAGTCTACAAAAAGAATAAAATAATGAAAGAAGAGACCTCAATTAATCAGCTGAAAAGATAAAATATAAAAACGATATTACTCAAGCATAACATAATAATATACTCCTTTATGATAAAGATAGATATCATTCAATTATTCAAATTCAAAAATTCACAAATTGTGAAGCAAAACATTAAGCTTTCACTTGTATCTGGAGAGAGCCTGTTCCTTTTTGGGGTGATTACATTCCTACATACACTATAAATACGCTCGCTGTCGACTGATGAAGGAGGTGCTGATAATTATTTGCCTGCAAGCACTGATAATAATGAAAACCTTGGCCCATTTTCATGCCACCGCATGAAAGGGTTCTCTTCTGTAGGCAGCATCTCCATGTTTTCGTAGAGCCTCATCTCCTCTTTAACGGATTGCCAAATTTTGAATTATCTTGCGTCCTTTGATGATGTCTTATCAGTTTTTTACAATAGGTTCCTTAGTGTGATCCTTTGAAGGTGAATGAGATGTCAATGAATTTCGGCCATGAACTTATCAAAGTCTTAACATATCCAAATCCTCTTCATCTTCAGTAGGTTTATTTGCTGAAAAGCCACCATCATCACAATCAGTGCTGTTGTAAGGTTTTGCTGATAAGGCGGATTCCACTTCAGCGAATCGTTTTTTTTTTTTTTTTTTTTTTTTTTTTTTTTTTTTTTTTTTGTCAAGCGAGCAAGCTCCTCGGTTATGGTATTTTTAAGGTATTCTAGAAGTGGTTCACTGTCGGAGATGCCATTCTTGTGGGGTTTCAGCTAGCTTAAGGAATTCTTTATTAGAACCTTTTATTTTTTTTACAGTTGTGTGCATCGCCGCAGTCACGGGCAGGAACCCTTATTCAAGATTAGGCGTGTTGAACGCCCTCAAATAATTCATCTAATCGCAGATGAGCACAGACGCAGGCTTTAAAGTGAGGGAGATTAAATTGAGTAGGAAACAGTTGATGGAAGAGAATTCCACAGAAAAGAGGTGCAGGAAAGAAAGAAGCACCTCAGCGCAAACTAGTCTGAGTTACTAATATCAACACAAAACTCATGTGCTGATATAGCACCCCTTGTGCTATGAGGGGGTCGTAAAGGTGGTAGAACGCGAGTGGACAGTTCACTCGAGCACTTGCCACTACGGTACCTATAGAAAAGGGATAAAGCACCAACTTCGCGCCGAAAAGATAGAGGGTGAAGTGTGAACTAAAATAGTACAGGACAGTTTATAAGCTTTTTGGCCTTGACTTGACCCTATCAAAAAGCCGGGTGAAACCAAGCCTCCAGATATGAGTGACTAGTACTCCATACAAGGGCGATGAGACCTTGTATAGCTGGGGTAACTGAGAAGAGGAAAAATAAGTCTCGCAGTCTAAACAGAACTCCCGATTTCTTTGAGGTTGCCCTAGCAACCGTTGTGATTTGAGGTTTTCAAGACATTTTTTTTTGTTTATGTAAGGCCAAGGATGTTTATATTGTCAACAGGAGAGACGAGAGAACCGTCAAAGAGATAGGAAAGTTAGGTGCTTAAAGGGAGATTTGAGAAGTTGGGTTTTTTAAAGAATTAAATTTAACAAGCTTGAGACGACCCAACCGAAATTCTTCCGATCAGCGAGAATAGAATCAGAAAGATTAAGACGAGAGGCAATTCTTGAAGTAAAAGATGGGAGCAGAATTGAAATTGAGTTGAATAATGAGAGGTCTGAGCTCTCGGCATAGGAGGTGGAAGATTAGAAATTGCAGGTAGAGATCATTAATGAAAGCAGAAATACAGTAGGAGGTAAAACAGAACCCTGTTGGAACATCACTTTGACCAGAAAAGAAGAAGTCGCCCCATCAAACAACAGCCGATATGAGCGATTGAAAGAAAGCTAGACATAAGTAAAGCAAGAGAAGAAGTAAACCCAAAGGAGGTGATCTTGGAGAGCAGTGACGGGTGCCATGCCCTGTCAAATGCTTTGGATAGTCAAGAGCCACCACACAAGTCTCCCCGTAGTTCCTAAGGCGGAAAACCATAAATCGGTTAAATATTAAAGTAATATCGCCAGTAGATCCTCGCAGGCGCCGAAAGCCATACTGCAATCGGAAAGAAGGGAATGAGATTTAAAGATGATCTAAAAAGGGAGAGTTGAGTAGGGTTTCAAGATCTTAGATAGAAACAAGTTAAGCTTATAGGGCGATAGTTAGAAGGATCAGAAGCGGCTTCCTTTTTTCGAATAGGTTGGACATATGCGCCCCATCCAACACTGAGGGAAGTGCTAGTATTGAGCATAGAGAATATAGTTTGAACGAGGGGTGGGGTCAGCAGGAAGCACACTTCCTTCAAAACATGGGGGAATGCCATCGGGCCACCCGCCTTCCTAACGTTCTAGATTTCAGGAGCCCATGCACCCGATCAAATGAAATTGCAGGTAAAGGCATAGGACACCTGAGAGGGGAAGGAGGAGGAAGAGAATGCCAGAATCGTCCAGGGTTGAGTTAGAGGAAAATAGGAGACCGAAGAGATTGGGCTTCTTTCTTTTTTTCTTTGTCTCTTTTTTTTTTTTTTTTTTCTTTTTTTTTTCTTTCAGTTGGAGTATTAGCAACAATCATCAGAGCGAATAAGGAGGAGAAAGGATTGATTTACAAAAAGTTGTTAGAGATGTTTGGGCAAGAGGCCAGAAAGATTTGTCAGTAGGAGAACCAATTAGGTCAGAGCACTTTCATTTAATGAAAGTCCGGTTTGCTCGTCGAAGAGTATCCCTGCCAAATGATTTCTAGCTGAATGAAAATTGGCAAGGTGATAGAGAGAACAAGAATTTTTCCACACCCGATACGCACTGTCTCTAGAATGAATGGCCAGAGAACAAGCACAATCGAAACATAGATTTTGAAGAGAAAAAGATTTAGTTGAAGAAGGAATGAACCTGCTAATCCCATCAACGATTACAGCTTCCACTTTATCGGCAGAAGCTGAAGCGTCTTCAGAGTCAAAGCAGTCACTCCAAGTATAGTTAGCATAGAAGCAACGCAATGCCCCCCAATCGGCCCAATCCAAGTGCCAGAAAAAATGCATAAGGCAGGATGGAGATGTTGGAGAGAAAGTATTAAAATTAAGAGATATAAGGTTGTGGTCAGATTACCGATAGCGAGTGAAGGTGGTGTATTAATAGAGAGGACTAGTGGTGAAATATAGGTCAAGTGTGTTTAAGAATCGGTTGGGACAATCCGGATTGTGTGTAGGTTCTTTAATTAGTTGCTCCAGATCGTTGAGAATACTGAATGATTCTGCCTCCTCCCCACCTAAATCAGTATGAGAGGACCCAACCATTCAGTGTTGTGTACATTGAAGGTAATCAAAAAAGGCATGAAAATCTGTTCTGTTAGAAGCATAAGATTATTGTAGTAGAAGGAAGAAAGATTTTAAGCCACAGAACATCGAAGTTAGAAGATTCGAGATTCTCGAGACGTGTTATAGTTATGTTTACATAGGCACATACTCCACCCTTCAGACGGAAATTATGAAAATAAGTTATAGTTGGATATATTAAACGAGTTGGAGGAATGAATTCTAAACCATTGGGTCTCAGACAAGGCATAAAAATTTAGGT
>JABUQX010086290.1:20000-32500 GCA_015478945.1 Trachelipus rathkii | reverse complement strand
AATAATAATAATAATAATAATAATAATATAATAACAAATATTATCTCATGTGTCTAATTTTATAATTTTTTGTGATTTTTATTATTATTATTATTATTATTATTATATATTATTATTATTATTATTATATTATTATTATTATTATTAGTTGTGATAGTAGTAGTAATACGTTAAAATTTGTAATTAAAGTTCATTTATTTATTATTATTATTTATATTATTATTATATTATTATTATTATTATTTATTAGATTCTTATTATATTTTATTATTATTAATATTATTATTAATAATAATATTATTATTATTATTATTATTATTATTATTATTATTATTATTATTATTATTATTATTATTATTATTATTATTATTATTATTATTATTATTATTATATTATTCTTATATTATTATTATTATTTATTATTATTATTATTATTTTATTATTATTATTGTTTGTAGTAGTAGTAGTAGTAGTACAGTATCAGTAGCAGTAGTTTCTGTAGATTATTATTATTATTATTATTATTATTATTATTATTATTATTATTATTATTATATTATTAAATTAAATTAATTATTATAATTAGTTATTATTATGTTATTATTATTATTATATATTATTATTATTATTATTATTATTATTTTATTATTTTTATTTTTATTCTTATTAATTTTCTTCTTCTTCACCATTCCTGCTGATTCTTATGTAAAATGACCTCCTGAATCCGAAAATGACCACCGTTTTCCCCCATCACCCACTGTTTTCGGGGGAAACACCACCTATTTTTATCAGTTTTCGATAAATCGGGGGCCTCCCCCGAAAACGGTGGATGATGGGTGAAAAGGGGGTCAATTTAGGATTCAGGATATCATTTTACAAAAGAATCAGCAGAAATGGTGTCAGGTCTAGAAAAAATTCCTGTGCAAACCTATGCGCGCGAAATATTGAGAGCTCCAACGTGGTACAGTGAATCTTCGAAACTGTTGCTATATATATTTTTATTATTGTTGGTATATATTGTTGCTATTTATTTTTATTATTTGGGGCCATTTGGGGGCAGATGATGGGGGCTGGAAGCTGAAATATGTAGAAAATTAATGTAAAAATTGGGGGATAAAACGGAAAAATCGATCATTTTTAATGATATTTTTTCAATTTAAAGGTTCAAATACACCCAAAAAATCTACCTCCTTGCTACAAATGTTCGTGTTTTAGAACTTTTCACCTCTCTAGCCTCCCAGAAGAAGTGTAAAGGGTAAAATAATCCTTTTCATCCCTCCAAAATATCAAAAAGTTATAAAAATAGGTGGGGACCTCCCCCCAAAAACGGTGGGTGATGGGAAAAATGGGGTTATATTCGGCATTCAGGAGGCCATTCTACATAAGAATCAACAGGGATGGTGTCAGGGCCGATTTTTATGCAGACCAGTGTAATTTGCCTTTATATCTGATTTTTTTTCTTCCCTTTTTTTTATATATATAATATATATATATATATATATATATATATATATCAAATTATATATATATATAATAATATATATAAATATAAATATATATATATATATATATATATTATAATATATATATATATTATAAATAGATTTATATATATATATATATTGAGGGCCCTCACTATCTTGAGGGAGAAATGATTTCACTGAACGCGAACAAGAAATTTGTTTAAATGGATTATCATGAATATTTCTTATTGTATTTTCGGGTACGCTGAAAACGAATATTAACCTCCAAATTTGTACAACGGGCTTATTTTTTTGTTTTTTTAATTTTACATATTCTTAAACTAACAATATTAATTCACAGTTGTAAATGTCTTGTTTTGTTAAAACTATTTTCTTCGATTTTTTATGAAAAAAGGTGTCGCCAGCAATATAAAGCGTATTAATAAGTAGGAAACAAAAAATAGAGAAAATAAACGCCAAACATGATAAAACATGCTTAGCGAACTCGATAAAAATAAACCTCGGTCCGACGTTTTTCATGAGTCATTTGCCTTCAGTTTGTATCTGGACGTTAAATGTGAATATTAATATTATTGATGATTATATCATATATATATATATATATTATATATATATATATATATATATATATATATAATATATATAATATATATATATATATATATATATATATATATACGTTCAAATTGTTTAATTTCACTTACAGATCAGATAACTTAATTAAAATGCCACGAAATTATAAAACAAAATTTGTTTATATTTGTGGTGAGATACGGAAGTCCCAAATGAGGAATATTACTCCTTAAAAATAAAAAAAACATATAAACTTTATTTGAAATTAGCTTGGTGATCAAGATAAATCTTGGGCACCTAAATTTTTGCTGTGCGTCTTGTGTAACATTACTGAGTGGTTGGCTTAAAGGACAGTCCAGACATATGCCATTTTCAATTCCAATGTGGTATGGAGGGAACCAAAGGATCACGCAATGGACTGTTATTTATGCATTACAAAAATTGCTGGAATAACAATTCAAGACCAAGAAGACTATTAAATATCCAAACCTACCTTCGGGTATTAGGCCTGTTCCTCACAGCGAAGAGCTTCCTATCCTCTGCACCAACGAAAATGTGAGTCCCTGTCAGAAATAACTCCGACGAAGAAGATCTACAATTACGTCAGAAAATTACCGACTTTGAAAGACCTTGATTTATGAGGAATGTCAACAGAACCGTCATAGAAATTTAATTCAGCATTTGAACTCAATGCACTAGTTCGCGATCTATCATTGTCAAAAAAACAGGCAGAACTATTGGCATCTAGATTAAAGGGTTGGAATCTCCTTGAGAAGGAACTACAATTTCCTCTTATCGGCGACGCGAAGAAGAATTCCGACGCTTTTTCTCGGTAGATGGCAATTTAGTGTATTGTACTGATGTTGATTCATTAATGAGAGAATTAGGAGACTGTCATGATCCTAAGGAATGGAGATTGTTTATAGATTCTTCTAAACTCAGTTTAAAAGCAGTGTTTCTTAAAAATGGAAATGTGAAACCTTCGACTCCTACTGCCTATGGAGCCCATATGAAAGAGGCCTACGACAACATGAAAATTTTGTTATCGAAATACGATACGAACAGCATTTTTGGAATATATGCGGCGATTTAAAAGTTATAGCACTTTTGTTGGTGTCTCCAAAAGGAATAGACTAAATTTTGTTGTTTCCTATTGCGAGTGGGAATAGCACGAGGATCGCCAGAAATATTTTGTCAAGAAAAGCAATGACCTAAAAGAAAATCTAATACCTGAAATAAAAAATGTAATTTATTCAAACCCCACTTTTTGAAACACTGAACTCGTATATTTTCCTTCTTTGCACATCAAACTCGGTTATATGAAAAATTTTTGTAAAAGGGATGGAAAAAAGTGGTCCAGGGATCCTATACTTAAATAATAAATTCCCTAGGATCAGTGAGGCTAAAATTAAAGTGGGGTATATTTGTGGGCCCACAAATAAGGGAGCTAATGAAAGACCATCACTTTGATGAAAGCTTGAATAAAATTGAAGAAAAAAACTGGCATGGAGATCCTTTAAAAAAGGTCATAACTGGGTTTCTAGGCAATATTAAGGCCGACAACTATGAAGAACTAGTTTCCGAACTTCTTCGAAATTATAAAGCAATGGGATGTAACATGTCCCTAAAAATACATTCCTTCATTCACACTTGGACTTTTTTCCTAACTGCAATCTAGGGGCTATAAGCGATGAGCATGGTGAGCGATTCCACCAAGATATTTCAACTATCGAAAAACGTTATCATGGAAATTGGAATCCATATGCTTGCGACTATTGTTGGGGACTTAAAAGAGTATCCTCAAACAAATACAGTATAAAACTTCCAAAATCTACCCATTTTAAATTTGCAGAAGTATACTAGCTGAAGTAAATTAACTAAAGCTTATCATTTTATAACAATATTAAATTTTTGATTTCGTATTAAATAAAAAACCTGCCCGTTACAACAAAAATGGTATTGCACACATTCGCGGAATTCAGCGCCACAAAACTCCATAAGAAACACCATTTTTACTCATTTAACAGACAAAAAGTCAAATTTTGTCGTCCAGTGTTTTCGGAGCCTCTTTAAATTTGGGCCACATATAGCCGGTTGTGGCACCGTAGTTTAGCTGAGGTTTATGTAGCTACGCCCATCCATCGAGAGAGCTAAGTTTTTAACTTACATGTGGCAGTAGATAGATGGAAAGTAAATAGCCGACATGCTCCAGCGATAGATTCGGAGTCTGAGCTGACTCTTACAGCGGATCACAGAGCGGCTCCCGTACCGGTGCTGGAGCAGAATCTTGAAATCTGTATATAAACGTATAATAGACCGAGAAAAGTATTTTTCCCTATATTAGCGTAGTTTTAGAATTTGTATTTAGGTGTTTCAGAACCGTCAAGGGTGCCTAGACCCCCTAAAGGGCTCCAGGAGAAATAAAGAAGAGATATAGGGAATGTATAAGATAAGAAGACAAAGAAAGGATGATGAAGGAATAAGAAAAAGGTAGAGATGGAGAAGACACATGTTGTGGTGCACTGCACCGGATCCTATGCCGGAGACAGATTTGCATTATCTATACAAACGTATTATTGACCGAGTAAGATGTCTATCCCTATGTTTACGAACACATAGAACTTGGTTTTGAGTGTTTCAGAACCCTCAATAGTGTTTCAGGATATAGGATATAGGAGAGATGCGCGAATAGCGCAAAAGAAGAAGAAGGCAGGATATAGGATATAGGAGAGATTTGCGAATTGCATAAAAGAAGAAGAAGGTGAAAGGACAAAGAAGGAATAAGAACAAGTCAGAGATGGAAAAGGCACATGATGCTGTGCATTGCACAGGTGCGGTGCGGTGCGGTGCGGTGCGGTACGGTGCGGAGGCAACACAATTAGCTTAACCTACCAATACTGGTGGCATTTTACATGTTTCCGACCCCTAAAATCTCGAATTTGATCGTTTCAAGTTGATGAGAGGTGTCTGAACAACCGCAGGGAGCTCTGCCCATGAACAAAATTTTCTTTTAGCCTGTATAGTACATGTTCATCAATCCATATGTACTGAGATGTCGAAGGATGATTTACTGAGGATTCTGAAATGGCAAGACACCCACACGAGATGGGGACCGAACCTCGAAAAGGGCTTTTACCCTTAAAAATGAAACGAATTCATCTAATAACAAATATTTATATAGATTATCACTATATCAGCCTCAAATCTCATTTTCTTTAGCCATACGTATATTAATATGTTTCTTCTGCATGATGAAATATTTCAATTATGCTTAAAGTTTTTTTAATTTATTTAAAACTTTTAGTTTACACTTACATGTTTTATTTTTGTTTTTATTTATTTATTTTAAAATATACTTCAAAAATTATTAAGAACATTTATGTTTTTGTTATTTTTTTTTAATATTATATTAAAAATATGCACTTTATTGACCATAAGACAGTTTGTTAATAAAGCAGTAGCACAAACAACCCACACCAGCCCCCTCCCATCATGCCATGCGCTATTGTTTTATTCCCTTATTGCTTTAGGGTCAATAAGGTGCATATTTTAACTTTATTATTTATATAACAATTTAAAAATATGTTTCTGTATGAACATTTTAAGTCTTTGCTAAATATTTTATTCCTTTTTTATAAAAAAATATCAATTAATCAATAAATATATAAATCAAACTCTAGTCAACCGCACACCCTACCACACCATTTCATCTGTGATCCATTGATTAAGCGAATAAAGTCATATTTGAACAAACATTCTGTATAAACTATACGTGAAAATTAACTTCAAATGCATAAAAGAACGCATATGAAACATTAGGTTTTGATATTGTCAGGAAAATAAAAATAAGTTATACATTTTAAATAGACTCATTAAATGTAAGTAACTGCACGTTATGTAAATTAATTTCACAAAAATTCGTTCATTAATGTAATTGTATAAGAATATACATATTATACGTATATATACGTACCTATATATATATATATAGTATATTATATATATATATATATATATATATATATAGATATATATATATTATATATATAATATATCAAATTACAGACTGAGTAATATATATATATATATATATAATCATTATATATATATATATTATATATATTATATATTATATTATATTATATTATTTATTTATAGCTATATATTATATATATTATATATAATATATATATATATATATATATATATATCATTATATATATATAATATATATATATATATATATTATCATATATATATATATATTTATATAGCAGTATTATAAACATGACTTTACCAGTGCTAAATGAAAATACAATGTTGATACCAAAATACAAAATTCATGATTAAAAAGGCATGCTGGTCATATAAAAGCAAAATTACATGCTTTTTAGACATCACAATACAACCGATTAAAACTTTGTTATCAAATTTTAACTCTACTTTAATGCAGAACAAGATATATCGTGACATAATTCTAGATGCTCGTTGTTTCTTATGGCCCAACGGCAACTTATTCCATAAACAAGATTATAACAACAAAATATTAGACACTTTTGCTTATGCTTATTCAGCCTGGCTATAAGGAAGTCTGACGGTAACAGGGTCACGCGAATTATAGCCCTGCATAAACAGCCATGTCATTCTCCTTCGTCATCCGAAAAACCATCATATTACCCAGAGTAGCAGTTTCGTAAAAGAATGAACAACTCAATACATAAAATCTGATGCACATTGATCGAAGCAGAATATCTTAAATTCCTATATAGATCCACAGGTTGTGCTCACTTACTGGATGCATAATTATCACTATTGCATTCTGCTTGGTTAGCAAGGGAAAAACTGTTACAGGAGGCAGAACCCATACCACACAAACCATGTTAGCGCGGAGCTGTAGGCTCACCACAAGAAAAATTACAATATCTTAAGTATAAGGATCAACCGGCAAAATACTCTTAAATGACCAGTCAATCCCTGATAATAGCGAAAGCTTTCTCACAAAACTTCTTTTCAACATGCTGAGTAAAAACGCAGGTTTCTGAATTTATTAAAAAGTTCCCAAGTAGCTAAATGTTTCAACTCTATCAATCTTACCATCGTCAACATAGATATCCACTGGGAGTTGACCCCATGCATTGAGAAAATCATGAATTTTGTCTACTTGTATTTAACACAAGTCTATTTTTTCTCAACAGTTAGAAAATCATTGCCAGGTCCCTATTTAAGAGTTACCGATACACACCTTTCGATCATCTCCAGCTCGAAACAAAACCATATTATCGGCAAACAACACCAGACTTCGCAAAACATATTGCAAGTCGTTAATGTAAACAAGAAAGAACAAAGGTCTCAACACAGAATTTGATTTACAAAGGTTTGAAAGAGAGTTAAGATTCCCTAATGACAGTTACACCATAGGCATAACCGTTAAAGATAAAGAAGATAAACTGATAAAGAAGAAGAGGAAGTCCTTTCCAATTTTTGGACAAGTATTTTATGTTCAACACAATCAAACGCCTTTGAAAGATCCAGGAAAATACTGCCATTTAAAAGTTCTTATTCCTGAAATGTGCATCAGAAACCTTCCTACGCATCTCCTACCACTTCGCACGACACAATGAGTCGATCAAATATCAACACAATCATCCTCTCTCATAAATCCCATCTACTGGGAAACCCGGCACCTAAGATAAACATTACGCAAATACCTACCAACACATAACAACCTCTAGCCTAAACACCCTGCTTGTGAAATCCAATTTTTCAAAAATTCTTATCTTAAAACATTTACACAGGGACTAGGCACCTATGACAGCTGAGGTCTCAGTAATTAATCACAACAACAACCACATCACCACTTCGACCTCGACCACCATATTGCAACAACCTAACCTCCATTGGACCCACACAGAGTAGACCAACTCCAACTCTAACAAGCACGTAGACCCCCACCGGACATAAGACCCACTCCAAAAACAACACCTACCCACATCTCAAAACTATTGTATCATCAAGATAAACAGAGAAATCTGACTTCTGCATACCCTTTTCAAAAGACCAAAATAATTAACGTCATCTAATGAGATACACATGATCTATATTCTTATAGGCTCCTAAATTAAAGCATCACACTTCCATGAACCCGTAATTTCAGCGCAAAGACAAAATACCACAAACAACCTATATCTCCCACTATACTCCCATCACCAAAAGGCAGCACTTCCACTATACCTCCACTATGATGCCCGCTGGCTTTAATTCAATTTTTGCATTTACACATTTATAAAAATCAATTACATTCAAACTCAACCCTATCCACACCACACAACTCGTAATCACCTCCCTCACACGTAACACACACCCGATAAATGACACATACTTCCCTCCACTAATTGACCTCAATTGTGATCCCATTTCCCTTGCTCACGTCCTCCTATTATATTGCATTAACACCAAGGTCATTACTTTTCTCAACAGTTAATCCCACTACCAAGACCAGACCTCAACAAATCAGACCAGCGGATGAGAGGACTACATTATAAAAACCCCTACTATACTAATATAGCATAGCACCTAGAAGATTCAGCAATTACTTCTCAATATAGTGAATCTTAAGTAATTAAAGACCTCCGATATACACTATTTAATTGAATCAAGACAGGCCTTTTTCCAAAATACAAAATCTAGAGATCATTCATTCAATCAGAGATTTAGACACATATCACTATATATTGTATACACACTATAAATATAGTAGTAGAAGAAAATTGACTAAGCGCTCGAGAGCTAGCTATAGCACCCTACTTGACAAAACGGCATCGGACTAGCGACGGAACCAAGCGCAAGCGCACCCAGGTCACCAAGGTGTTAAGGGCGGGTCAAAAAATAATTTAATTTTCCATTTATATACTATATAAAAAAAAAATAAATTGAATAAAAAAATAATTTAATAAAATAAATAAAAACAACCTAAAAAGTTTTGCTCCCAAATAAAAACCCATATTTAAATAGCTATTATACTTTCTTGTAATTTAATAAATAAATAAAACAAATATTTAAATAGTAAAAATAAAAGTAGTGAGATAGAATAACACATAACTATACTACTAACAAATGGTAGAAATAGTTATAAAAGGATAATTAAGCTTAAAACCAACATTGTACTAGATTATGTACTATATAATCTAATATACATAACATTAAACATACTATAATCACTTAAAGTACTAATATATATTAATATATAACATACCTGAAAAACAATTGTGAATATATTTATACATACCACTATACAACCCTATACTATATATAATATATATATATACTATATATAATATATATATATACTCACTCATAATTATACATATATATCATATATATATATAGGCGCATAGATTTGCATTATGTATACGTATTTTTTTTTAATCTTTCTATTTTATTTATTTATCTATTTATTTATTTCACTTTATTTATAATTTATTTATTTGTCCAATTTTTTAAATATTTTCTTTTATTTTCTTATTTTATTTATTTAAATTATTACTTTTCAATTATTTATTTATTTAATTTTCTTCAACTTTTTTATAAAAAAAAATTTAATATTTTTTTACCCCCCCCCTTACCCCTCACCCCCTCCCTCCTCCCCGACCCTGAAATATGTGTCCCTAACTACTACCTCCGACCAGCAAATACATTCCTCCCCGACTATATATAATATATATACATATACTATATATATAATACATACTAACCTATATAATCACATTAATAATATATATATATATAATCTTATATCAAATATATACATAAATACACCATCAACACACTACTAATATCACTACCTACTATATATATATATATATAATAGGTGCGAACACATACACAGTCACAGACAAACCTATCAATTCCCACATAATTATCACAAACAATTTTAATTTCAAATGTAATAATCATGAATCGTTAATGTCACACACACATTTCAAGATAAAATAATATCAATTATAGTAAATAAACTCCGTAACAAATAGGATTCCACGATGTTCATATAATTTCTTCAACGTTATTTATGCAGCGCACTGATAATATATGTAAAAGAATTTTCGCGCCTTAAAACAAAGAAAAAACAATATAAAAAACAATTAGTTTTGATCAACCCGCTTTCAATTATATTAAATATAATCCCCTATTCTGAAGTAACTTGTTATTTTTTTTTGTAAACCACAAAGAACTACCGATCATTACGATCACTAATCAATATTGCCAACCTTACCAAAAAATAAATACAATAGATTTAAAACAAACCTCTTAGGAGTTAAGTTCCACTGTTCAACAACACGCAAACAGTTTACCTCACTTCTCACATGATTAACAATTTCCGATACTGGATAACAACCATGATAAGAGACCACAAAAACCACAATATTATAAAACGCTATAAATTATACATTAATTCAGCATTCAGTTCACATGAACACCAACTACGTCACAATTGATACTTAAAGTTTATAGCTTTACACCTCCATAACTTAAAACCAAGAGAAACTATACTTTAAATAACACACACGCATTTACAGAGTAATTCTTTTAACAGACCAAAATTCGTCCAGACTTTAGGGATACCACTCGCTGCAAAAGAGCGCATAAATTCAGGTTCACGACTGAAAATCTTAAATCTAAAACCGAAACCTCATGAGCCAAACACTTTCAGACCAACGGAATGACCCTCACAAAGTCACTTTTGCCACACAACCCCAAACAATATAACGCCGTTCACAAACACGCAAAGGTTTAAAACGGGGAATCCGCCCGTTCAAAATTGCATCAGGAAAGAGCCTGGGATCTTTGCCCCGAAAGCAGACGTGCAGAAGTCTAGGACTTCAGTACTAATAGAGAGACAAGGATATGCAAAATTAAGGGTAATCGCCGAACTGGTCAACCCAAAGCGACATGGAATGGGCCTGATGGCAAGTTTCGTGAGAATATGTGTTAAACGAACAGTGTGGTTTGCTTTTTTTCGCTATTTAAACGTCTGAAATGGTCCAAATGAACGTTCAAATAGCTTTCATGAAAAAGTTTTAAAGGTGGGGTCCATCTCTTTGGGAGAAGAGCTTGAGTGGCTCTCGTTCATTCTTTACTTCAGTTTCTCTCAAAACGGCATCGAGAAAGAGTAGAAGTTGCACACTTCTCCTTATGCCTATCATTGCACAGACCGGCTATTTGCCACTATATATAATATATATATTATTATATATATATATATATATACTATATAATATTATATATATATATTATTAATATTATATATTATTATATATTATATATAATAATTTAATATATATATATAGTATTACATATATATATATATATATATATATATATATATATATATATTATATATTTTAAATATATATAAATATATAAATAATTATTAAATATTATATAATATATAATATATATATATATATATAATATATAATATAGTTATATATTATATATTAGTAGTATACAAATAAAACATATTATTTTTTCAGGTAACCAAATAAAAAAAAAAACATTTTAGAAATAACACTTTTTATCGATTTATGTAAGAGTAAAATCAACGTTTATTAAAATTTGTATTAAATATATTTTTCTCATGTTTAATCACTATAATGTTATTACTGAATTCTATAATATATATGAATTTTACTCATTTTTTTAATGTATTTATCAAAAAAAAATTACTGTTTATATAGAATTAAAATTTATCCAAACCTACGTTATAAAATATGATTTCGCTGTTTATTCCGGTATTTTCAATTAAAAATAAGTCTGTGATCTGATAAATATTTCTATTATTATTTTTTTCGAGAGATTATATATATCATTTTAAATTATTTTATGTATTTTTTATCAATTTATTTGTAAAAATAAATGTAAAATTTTGTGCAAATATAGTTTTGTAGCATTTGCCCACATTATGTAGCGGTAATTATAAAAAATAGCATGTTATGAAAATTTCATGTGTGCAGGGAGTACGTAGTAAGCTATAAATTGTTATTAAAATTTAGCTTAGGTAGTGCGAAAATTGTTCAAATATTGAAAAGCGTAATTCATAAATATTCTATTCAAACAATACAAGAAAATAATAATAACATATGGGATAGAAAACCTTCAAATACAACAAGCTACCCATGGAGCTGAGAGCAAGCCAGAAAAAGAAGAATATAACTTACTAGCACATCCAGCTCCCCGCTTTATATATATATATAATATAATATAATAATATATATATAGATATATATATATATATATATTATATTATATAGTATATATATATATAAATATATACTATATTATACTATATATGCTAAAATTATATTAATATTTAAGGTGTTATTAATTTGAAATTGATAAAATTATTTATTTCAAATAAAATTAATTTTATTAATATAAACATACATT
>JABUQX010086290.1:0-15000 GCA_015478945.1 Trachelipus rathkii | reverse complement strand
TACAAATGGAAAGAATTGTCAGATGGTACACATGCCTCATTATTCGCAGGGATTGGTTCAAGCTGACACTTTCGAAGACTCTAATTGAAGAGTAGAGGAAGAGAGTGAGAAACTAAAATGGAGACTTGAGACGATGAAGAGAAGTAAACCTATCTAAATCCATCAACTTCGCACCTTATAATGAAACAACCTTCTAGGGTATTATTCTCTTCTCTAGAAGCAATAGAAAATTTTACCAAAGTCTCACTAGAGCAGAAAATAAAACAGTTATATTTATTCGCAACAAGGAAAGAATATCGAAGACTGAAAGAAACTTGATACCAAATATTTTTCAATCGACGTAATTTCAAAATAAAAATATTATTAATTAAAGACAATAAAAGCATAATAATTAATATCTAACAATAGTATTTAGTAAATTGCCATATTTTCAATTTACTTAATTATTTAGTTAATATAATTTTAAAACTTGAAAATAGCTTTGTAGCACTGTATAGATTACTTCATATTAATACACAGTATTTCATTTCCCTTTTAGCAGAGCCTCTTACCCTCTTGTTAATCCTGATTAAATATATTTTTGGGACATTAGCGAAAATAGCAATTAATATATTATTTATACTATTATATATATATATATATATATATTATATTATATATATATATATAATAATATATAAGATATATATACTATATATATATATATATATATTATATAAGATATATATAATATATTATAATATATGTATAATAATATATATATATAAATATATTATATATATATATTATATATATATATATATAATAATATAGTATTATATAATTATATATATAATAATATATATATAAAATATACAGTATACTACTATATATAATACATATTTGCATATTATATGATATATATTATATATATATATATATATATATAATATATAATATATATATATATATTTATATATACAATATAATATAATATATATATATATATTATACATATATTATACTATATATATATATATATATATATTATATATATATATATTATATATTTTTTAATATTTAAAATATATTAATATATTAAAATATATATATATAATATAATACTATATATATTATATATACATACCTATATATATAGTATATATATATATATATATAATAATATTCTTGTATATAATGTTATATTTATATATAATATATACAATATATATTATATATATTATATTATATATATATATAATAAATATATATTATTAATAATTAAAAGTATATTATTTAAATTATTTAGCTACTCAACTTTATAGCAATTTCCCTTTTCTGTATATAATCGTATATATAAATTAGTATATATATAAAATATATATATATCTAATATATTATATATATATATAAATATATAATATACTATATATATATATATATATATATATAATATATTACAATATATATATATTATACTATAATTATCATATAATATGGTCTGAGTTTGTTCTTTCCTTTTTATTTTTTTGATTCAGTAAATATTTTACCACACATATAAGAATAATCTTTAATAATATATCTTATATATAATATATATATTATAATATATATATATATATATATTTATATATATATATATACCATATATATATATACCGATACATATCTACCTATAACACTATATAATATATATATATGCAATAATAACTATAAAACTAACATATATACGGTTATACTATTATATATATATTATATATAATATACATATCTAATATATATATAATATTATATATATATATACTATATATATATATATAATACAACTCATCATATAATATATTATAATATTATATATATAATATATAATATATATATATATAACTATAATAATATACATATATATATAATATAATATATATATATATTATTATATATATATATATAATATATATATATATATATATACATACATTATATATATATAAATTATAATACTACTATATTATATTAATATTATACTATTACTAAAATATAAATATATATATATAATAATATATATATATACTAATATTATATATATATATATATATATATTAGACAGTACCCATTAGAATTGCCAACGTATCTTCTTCAATGAGTGATATTATTCATTTTGATTTTTAGAAAATACCATACAAAAAATTACTCCTCAATTTTAAAAGGCTTTGAGACTTTAACTCCGTATTGGAGCAGTTTTTGCTTTACTATGAAGGAATATAATATCAGGAATTTGTAGTCGCTAAACTATCTAGCGATTTCGTTTGTATTCATGCTGTCTCAGCAATATATCCGAAAATCATATGATTATGTTATGAATTCGATGAATCTGACTAAAAAGATTAAAGTGAAACGATATAGTTCAGATAAATGTTAATGATTACAAATCATATAACATTTCCGTTCAATAAAATCAAACAACACTAGCTTAATAACCATAAGATTCCATAAAATTTCTACAAAAAAAAATCAAAAAATGTCAATACTTAGAAGAATATAAAAATTCAAAATCTTCATAAAAAGTCCTTTCATTGGCAAAACGATTCTCTTAAGCCTGTAATAATGGCGTAATTCAAGTTTTAGTATCATTTATAACATTGCTTATCAACGGCAACAGAATTCTTTTTTCGATAACGAGACCACCCTCACGAATTCCCAGATCAAGATGAGACCTATACTCAACAAACAGCCAACACTGAACATGTAAACCCAATACCATGCTGTGGAGGAGGACTGGAGCTCTTAAACTAGGAGCCAATCAAAACAATTTTAAAAAATAAATATGCTTCTATGTTGGGGGTATATATTTGATTTATTATCTTAGAGTCAATTTAGTACTTTCGCTTGTAAGCAAGCAGTGTTGCCCAAAGATAGTATTGCGCTTATGTGAGGAAGGCGACCCATATCTACATGTTACTTTTGAAAGAAAAACAGTCAAGATATATAATATATCATTGTAAATTGATTACTAAGAGGACCTGTTTAAAACTGTTGAACAGGCAACCTCACTCCGAGAGGAGCGTGCCAGATTTAAATGTAGACGATATGATAACCTTATGGCAGCCAGGGACGTGATCGGGATTCCATTGGAGATCCGCGAAGAAGATCAATATTATATGTGCTAGTTTATATAAAATTATTGTGTAACCCGAGTACATTAAATGTGTTATTCTAATTATTCCATTTATATATTCCCAATTCGAAAATAACATTTCCAATATTTCAATTGTGCATAGATAATAATATTTCCTTGTAATCAAATAACTAAATCACACCACCTTTAATTAATCACACAATTATCATTAAGGCTTGAGTATCTCAGCTACACTATATAATAATATAATATATATATATAGATATATATATTATATAAAATTATTATATATATATATATTAATATATATACTATATATATATTATATATAATATATATATATATATATATTAGTATATTATATATATATTATATATATATATATATATATTATATATCAAAATTCTCTCAAAACAGTAAACTAAGGAAGACAATACCGTCTCTCTAAGAACATTCTTTTCCTCCTCCTCTTCAGATATTACACGCCCATCTTTCTAAATAGCTACATTATTTGATAAACAGTAATAACTATCATTATCATAGCTCTTTTTAAATCACAGTCACCAGACTCAATATATATCAAACAACTGAAAACTGGAATTACCTTCTAACCAAAATGACAAACCTCTCAGAAATATCCTCCAGTAACTATAATCAACTGAAAGACCATACAATCCAATCCATCCTCAATAAAACTAATATCTTCCTAATCTTACTTAACAAATTCCAAAAATCCTCCAGTTCTCACATCGGAACACACCTCATTCACAAACAATACATCATATAACTAAATCCTCGCAAACCATAAAGCAAAAAACCCCCTGTCACCTCTCCCAAGAAATTTAGCAATGAATCAATACCTCATACCCAGATGTGGGCACGAATTCGTTACTCCGTTACTCCGTTACTAACGAATAGTTTTTTCAGTAACTGGCATAACGGATTCGCTTACTTTTTTCCATGTAACGCTCCGAATCAAGTTCCGCTATTTTTCTTTACTCCGTCTACTTTTTAGTCCGTTACATTTTTTCGACTTTCTTTGAATGCTGATATCCAATTGACCACCCCGATCAAGCTAAAAAATCCTTTAATATATATATATATTTTATATTATATAATATATATATATATATATATATATATAACTAAATAATATATAAGATAATATATAGTATATAATATATATATTATATAATATATATATAATATTATATATATATCCTATATATATTATATAATATATAATATATATATAATATAATATATTATATATATATATTAAATACTTATAGTATAATATATATAACTATACTAATATATATATAGTATATATATTAGAATAAGGGAATTTGCATAGGAATAAATGAATAGGGTATGATGCTTTTGTAACTGATGAGAAGGATTGACTAGAGTGTGGTTGGAACACTTCGAAAAATCTGGCAAAACATTGACAGTAATAGTAGATGTATAGTGAATGTGTGTGGTGGGGGGTATTGAGTGCAAGAAATAAGGTATTTTGGCATGAAGTTATAGTAAGGAGAGGTAATTATAGAGCGAAGGAAGTTGAAGAATGGTAAATCTGTAGGTATATATGAAATTACCAGTGAAATGATCAAGAACGGAGGCGAGATGGTGATTATTGGATTTGGAAGTGATGTAACAAAATGTTTATGAGAGCCCATAAGTCGAGGGATTTTGGAGGAAGAGCATAATATCACCCTTATTATAAGGTAAATAAGATAAGGGGTACTGAGAATTTATAGGGAATTAGTTTATTAAGTGTATTAGGAAGTATATACTTAATTTTGGTCGAAAAGAATTGGTCGAGTACTGAAGGACTGACTTGTGAAGAAAAGGTGCATTTAGAAGGTAGAGGTGGTGGATCAATATTTACATGGTTGAAAAAATGATTTAAGAAAATAGGAGGAGAAGAATAAATTTTAATTAGTTTTTTGTATTGAAAACAGGCCGAAGAATGATTAATACGAAGCTTTATGGCAGTGGATTATGTTATATGTGTTAGTGGTAAGCTTCTGAATGGAATCAAAGTATATATGACGACAGTAAAGCGTGTGTAAGATAATTGAGCTGAAAGTGATTTTTAAAAAAAAAAAAAAAAAAAAAAAAAAAAAAAAAAAAAAAAAATTATAAAATAAAAAAAAAAAAAAAAAAAAAAAAAAAAAAAAAAAAAAATTATAATAGCTGGAACTGAGGGCAGTGTTATGTCTTCTTGGATTATTCATTGTATATGAGGTTATAAAGAATTAGAGTGGGATGCAGGAGATGGTGTTAGAATCAGGTGTGGATCATTTCAAAATTTTCACTCCGACTCGACTTCGACTCCACCCTCTTCAAAATACCGACTCCGACTCCGACACCGCTTTCCGACTCGAACTCCGACTCCGACTCCGACTCGAACTCCACTCTCTTCAAAATACCGACTCCCACTCGACCCCACTCCGATCCGACTCACACAATCTGGTTAGAATGATGGAGTAGGCAAGAGAGTGGAGAGCATACCTTATATGCGGTATGATTTTGGTTTTTGTTGCGATCTGAGAGAGTTTAGAAAGATGTTAGAGAGATTTGCAGTGTGCTGTAAAAAAGAAGATGTTGAGATAAGCGTTAGGATAAGAATAAGTTTATGGATTGTAAGTGAGCACAGCCTCGTATGAGGTTATGATTAAGATGGTGAGCAACTGCGAACAAGTGTGCTGTTTAAAATAGTAGTATATATGTTGGAGAAAAGGATATGGATGACTGCAAGTTTATAGGAATATTCGAATGCAGGAAGTGCTAGTCAATTAATATCTTTGGTGGAGCAAAGGACTAAGTCTGGAGTGGGCTAGGGTCTTGCATGAGGGTAGTTTTTAATAATAAATGATAATCTTGAAAATTTAATATACACAAAACAATAAATTGCTTAAGATACCGTAATTAATGTCATTTTGAAAAGCTAAAAGTAACGGAGTCGACACTTCGTTACTTTTCCTTTCAAAGAAACCGAATAACAGATAACAGCAACTACTTTTTCCGAGGATAACGGAAGTAACGATAAACGGAACTTACATTTTTTGCAGTAACGATGCCCACCTTCCGCTCATGCTGGAAAACAAAACAATATAAAAGACCTTCATCCTAAACTATACTCGTCGGACATGGGTGTTTTACCTTGCAACTCGTAACAAAGGAAGATTACGAAAAAATCAAAAACCTAACTGATGACACCTTTGATGTGCTCGGAATCGATAAGAATTAAAACCACAACAACGGAAAGCAATTTGATCAATATCGCACACCTAGACAGTTAGGTATCCCAATTTTTTATGTCCAACACCCTGGATCTCGCACCTTTACTCACCACACCTTCGGAATTCACAAGACACGGATTAAAAATCACCACCCTCCTCAAACCACTCATCCACCACCGAATAACACCCCACTACACAAAAACACTAACAGCATATACCCAACATACTCAAAAACTTTCGAGCAAAACCTGCCTTATCAAACGCTCGTTAAACCTGAAATATCAATACTCCAGAAGCACCTCAACGTTTAAAATAAAATAGACAATCCAATTTGGTCGGGACACAATAAAAATTGAAATCATACAAACATAAAATTCAAAATAAAAACACACTCGACTAACATACAAAAGTATCATCAGAATCAGAACAACGAACATTTCTTAGATGCCCTACCGTGACAACACAGAACTCAGCTCTATATTACACACATTGAGAGACCTATGGACGGCAGCAGTGGCCATCGAGGACTTCCTACAAGTGCGTGGCCGTCTCAATCGAGATTACCATGGGAATAGAATGTATAAAAATAAATAATCAAATAAATTATCAGCTATTAAATATATATATATATAATATATATATATAATTATAAATATATATAATATATATAAAATAAATATTACTGATATATATTTACTTATATTATATATATATAATATATATTATATATATATATATATATATATAATATTATATAGATAGGAAGGACTTGAGTGATGATAGGTCTCTTTAAGTCCCCCTATATAAGTAAATGATGAGAGTTTAAAAGTTTGTAGTTCACAACTACGCCAGCAACGAGATAGGCCACTGGATCTTGAAATTATTTCTTTATGAACACCTAGTTTACACAATTATCTTTTAATAAAATAGGGACAAAAATTCTGACGGTACTTATCTCTTTAGTAAGCGCAAACAAAGTTTGCAATACCTTATCTTTAAAAATGGAACAAAAAAGTTTACCTATCAATTATCTTTTAAAATAAAGTAACTCAAGGTTACTTTGGGATTTAAAATAAATCCAAAAATAGAAGAGATATTCAATAAAATTAAAGAAGTTGTAACCAAAGTCCTTCGCTTGAGATACTCTTCTCTTAGTAGAAGCGAATTATTAGTCACGGACTTTCCAGCGACCTCCCTTGCCCGACTCTTCTTTTGGAAAACTTGCATTCGAGATCGGCAGTTCGGACTCATCCATAAATTTACTCCCTTGCTGAAATATTGTGTTTACAAGTTGCAGCGAGTTCTGAAAGAGATCTTAAGTGAATTTATTTTTTGATTCTTAAGTAAATGCATTCAGTACCTCAACACGACGTGTTTATTAGATTATTTCACCTCGACTTATGCTAAAATTTTGCCTTGCGCAAATCTTAGCATAAATACGAACACAGAAATAAAAATTTTTTTACAAATATATATATATAGTACTTACATATATATATAAATTAAATAAATAATATATATATTAATATATATATATAATATTATATATAATATATATATTATATATAATTATATATATAATATATATTATATAATATATATATAATATTATATATAAAGATATATTATATATATATATATATATACTATATAATATAATGGGCGGAGGAGGGCCAATTGGACCATAGGTCCGTGTCCAGGGGCCGTGTGGGCCAGGGGACCGTGTGGGCCTGTAGCTTTTTGCACCCTTCGGAGAAGGGATGGCCAGCGGTTGCCAGAACAAACCGTGTACGTACTCCCCCTATTTTTGACCACTTAGGCTTAGCCCCTTTTTTATGTTTTGCCTTGATATTTCGGTTTTGGTGATACCGTATCAAGGCTGAAATTGACATTCGTAAATCAAGTGAGGATAGTAGGCATAATTAACTCACGCAGATACCGTCACCCTACCTTTGAATATAACTGTTCCCTAGCCGAGGTCATGTATGTACCGATCTAACTTTTACCGCATGTAGGTAGGCGTTATCCAATTAAACGCATTTATAGTACGATCCTTAACTTGAAGCATGTATGTATTCTATCCTAATGAAAACAGTATGTATCTATCCCGAACTTGAACACGTGTAGATCTATTATCAAATGAACCATGTAATGTATCTATCCTAACTTAACGCATGTATTGTCATCTTTCCCTAACTTGAACACAACACACACACACACACCCATGCCATGACTCACGACTTTCCCCGTCCATTTTCACTCGGCTCTGCGTCCATATGATCAAGACATTGTTTTACCTTTATGAGTTTTGCCATATTCAAATTATTAAACCAAGATAGAACTCAACCTCACCACTTGACAAGTCCAGGCATTTACCAAGACCCGCATGTTTAAATCTGAGAGGAAATGATCTTTATTCTATATATATATATATATAATAAATTATTATTTATATATATATTAAATATAATATATATATATATATATATATATATATATATATATAATATATATATAATATATTAATATAATATTAATATATATAATATAATAAAATAATTATAATAATAATAATTAATATAATTATATAATATATATATATATAATTAATATATATATACAATATATATATATATATATATAATAATTATAATTATTATATATATATATATATATATTATATAATTATAATTATATATATATATATATTATATATATTATTATATATATTATTAAATATACTATATATATATATAAACACCGTGGAAGCAGAATAATAATAATAATGATAATATTATAAATAATATAACCACAGATGATCACACCCACCAACCGAGTCGATCTCACCCCCTATATATAATATATATATATAATATAATATATTATATATTATATATATATTAGTATATATATAGTATATGTATTACATTACATCACCCTACATCACACACGCACACCCCACTAGGTACTTATACATCCAATACACCGCCCATAGCTCACACTACACCACACACACACACAACACAATACAACATATCCTAACACATACACCACACTTACACAACCATACATATGAACATACACCATAACCGTAGATCATACCACACACCACAGCCGCACACCCCCCATAGGACACTTACACTCACACTTAACAACACTATACACTTACCATAGACACTTACACATACACTCACACACAGATACACTTACAATTACCACACGCCACACACACACACACACCCACAATACACACAAACCTACCCGCATAGATATTAACACTCACTAATGAATACCACACACACAATATGTCAATTCATTACAACATACACCATACACATAGACACTTAAATACACCCATACCACTCTCATGACAACTCTACACTCAACCATAGAACACTTACCCAATAGACACTATCAATATACAACTCAACAACAATAAACACTATGACAACCTAATACGCACTACACTCAACATAAGACACTACACTCAACACAATAGACACATATACCCAATAGACCAATTACACTCACAAACACTTAATAGACACTATACACAACTTGCACCTATTAATAACCAATTACAACTAGACCCCAATAACACTTACACTCACACACAGATAACACTCTACACTAACATAACACCATTCAGATATCTTAATGCCTAACAGCTTATGTTCATCTTTGATAACATCACTTCTGATACAACCAATATTGATGAGCATCTTTGAATGAAAATTCATCTATTCTCGATCATCTTTGATGGTTCATATTTGATGACTTCAGATTTATTGATTTTTCATCTTTGAATGTATCCAACGCACTGAGCATAAGAATGAAGCCATAATATTGGTGTCATACCCTAGAGTATAGATAATGAGAGTCGAATTGGTTGATATAATACAATTGCTAGGAGCATCCCTAGTATGAGTAAGCTTTTTCTAGCACTACCACTGATTCATAGTAAATTAACACTAAATATTTAAAGCTTACCCTATTTATAAGGTAATGAGGATTCATAATTGGTGATATATTATAAGTTGAATAGGATGGTTTACTCTTTACTATAGAGTTCAGGCAATTTTCTAGACTTTTTTAACCTGCACTACCACTACATCAAAGAAACAGAGAATAATATTGATACTTTCCTAAGTCTAAGTGGACACCATGGCAACATGAGCCTCAGTGTAAAGACAGCAACACGACCACAATCAGGTGCGCACCAGCCGCGTCCCCGCCCGCCGCAGTGCCCAGCAGCGCAATATACCGCAGTGAACGAAAAATAATAACTATGAAGTCATTTAATTTTTATTTAATTTACTTAAAATTTTTAATTAAAAACATATTTCGCAGATCTAAAACTGTAAAATATTACAAGACCTTATTATTATAATTTAAACATATTTCATAAGTCTGTATATTCAATGTAACTAATTCAAAGATTTACTTTTCAAATATACTATGAAGTCATTCTATATTACTCAAACTTAACATTTTATAAAAACACTTAAAATTACAGCCCTCTAAAAGCAGTAAAAACAGTAAAAATCAATAGTCAATGCTAGCAAACAGAGGGAATATAGGGCTTTATATTACTGTTTTACGGCTTTAATTCATTATCTTCATCTTTATTAAAATTATTTTCTTTCTATATTATTTACTATTACTTTTTATTAAAATTTTAAAATGAATGTACAAGAAGAAAAACCGAGTGTCTGATAATAACCATTATTCTTTACTACAATGTACAAATTTATTAAAACAAACTTTACAGACCATAAAGCAGTAAAACAGTAAATCAATAATGTGTTACCTAGCAACAAGGGGATTAGTTTGTTTTATGCTTTACGCTTTAACTCATATGTTTTACTGCTTAACTCATTATTTATTAACATACATACCTTAAAGCAGTAAATCAGTAATCAAATAACGCTGTTGCATAGCAAAAAGGGTATTAGTAGGCTTCTTTTTACTGCTTTATGCTTTAAACTCATATGCTTACTGTTTAACTCATTATTTATTAACATTATGTTTTTTGTTTAATACTTTTATTATTTTATTGTATTTTATTATTTATTATTATTATTATTTATTTTTATATCTTATTATTATTTATTATTTTTATATATTATTTTATTATTATATTATTTTTATTTTTATTTTATTATTATTATTTTTATATATACTTAGTGTTATTTACTCCTGCTAATTGTTATTATTATTAACACACACACACACAACACACACACAACACACACATTACCACCCACACACACAACACACACAACACCACACACACACACACACACACACACACAAACACACACACCCTGTTTAAAACATATCAAATAAGTTCTTTTCTAAGGAACATACATAAATTAATTAAAAACATTTTATGTTTTAATTAAACACGTATATTTATATTACTCTATTCAATTATAATTTAAAATTATTTCAAAGTTCTTAAAACGTCTATAATAAATCAATCATTATTTTGAACAAAGAATTTTTATTAACTGTTATACTTGTTTATAAATTTTATAAATATCAAGTTTTAAAATAATTTTTACTAATAATTTATCTATTTTTTATATAAAAACATATATTTTACGTCCTTAAAGCAATTAAACTCATAATATCAGTGAGAGGCAAGCCCCTATTTCAGCCCTGCTACACCAAGCTTTGCCACGTTTTTGGTCTATTGACTTACTGCTTTACTTCATCTAGCCATGTAATAGTATAAAAATAACAAAATAAGTTCTTCTTCTATATAACATGTATTTAATTAAAATCATTCTAGGGTTTTTGTTTAAAAATAACAATTATTCACTTGCATTAATATTATTCGCTCAATGTTAACTAAAATAATTTCAAAGTTTTTTACAATAATCGGATTATTCATAATTATTATATCTATGTAACATTGACAAATCCAACACGAGAAACACAACAACGCGCATCTCCTTAACAGATACGAAATGACCTCCTTTCTGAAATTGTGTTGAAATAAACTATTTAGCCATAAATTTAGGATAACCTTGTATTATGTACCCGGAGGCGATATAGGCCTGAATACCAGTTCAAAATATAATTTCAAATTACTCTTTCTGTAAAGTGATAAATTAACTACTTAGCCAAATTTAGGAAAGCCTTTTGTATCCCGGGCTGAATTCAAATCTTACTACATATGCAAAAAGTAATTCCAGAAGTGGCAAGAAATGAGGAAGCAATTTTGACCTTAAAAATATATCAACTGAAAACTGACTGGAGGTAAGATCCTTTAAGCAAGTAAGAAGGAAATGTTTTCCTTCCTTGTGATTGGTCGGAGTAATCCTTATCTCTATATGAACTCGTTAGTATTGTCGAGAATATTTTATCGCTTTTTGCCTTTTAAGGTATGAAAAAAACATGTTTTTTATACCTTAAACAGTGTTTTTTCATATCCGAGCCTAGACTCGTTTTTTAATACTATATGTTAGTAAGCTCACTAAACTTTCTAATAACTTTATATACATTAACTCTTTAACATACATGTAAAAGTTTATTTAAGAAAGTATAAAGAAGCTATACCGACTTCCTGTAGAATTAGAAATATGATAGTGTTTATCTTAGGATGATTTAAAATAAGCATATATATATAATATATATATTATATATATATATATATAATAATATATATATATATATTATAATATAATATATATATACTATATAATATATAATATATCTATATATATTATAATATACTATATATATATATATATAATAATAATATATATATATAATATATATATATCAGAACGGTAGCACACCGCACATTTAGGGGATATGCGCTAGACACCTCCGCACCTCCGAGAAAAAAGAGTCACTGAGCTCACTCCGCACCTACGACCATCAAACTCCGCAATAATCGCAATCAGCACGCCGTACATACTTCCCAATAAATAATGTGCGACTTACACAAAAGTTTTTATAAAAATACTAAATAGTAATAAATCCTATACAAAAAAATTTATTATTATAAGCTATTAATATGAAAATTGATGAATAAATTACAATCTCAAGAATTATTCTCGTACCTCCTCAATGTCTCTTCAAAGGACCAAAGAGATTCCATATTAACCTTTCAAAAATAAGATTAGCTAACTCAAAAATCTAAAGCATTAAGGCTGACCTGTTATCCTTGCCCTAAAAAATATCCCCACCACAATACTAAAATATTCGTTCGAACAGCAGCAGCCAGTAGGAGAGATGTTATAATATATTGTATGAACAAAGTCAAAAAATTCTCCATGATGAAAGGAAAGATAGTCTTGCGATTGAGAGAGTGCTGGGATGTTAGTTCGCTTCCAGACAATCATTGAATAATTTACGTCCTCAACCTAAATCATATTCTGCTCACATTCATAAATATTGAACACACACCTTGTCCACCCATAAGAAAGGTCATTCGTTCAGATAGTAGATCATTGAAAGCTCGACGCCTACTGCGAGCGATGCTAAATGCTTCGTATCAGACTCATCGGTAGCCTTATATAAATATAAATATATAAATTATTATATTATATATTAATATAATAACTAATATATATATAATTATATATATATATATATATAATAATAGTAATATATAATATAATATAATTCTTTGTGTAAAAACCGCAATATATAATTATATACTATATATTAATAAATTATAATATATAGAATATATAATATATATATATATAATATTTATAGTATATATATATTATATATATATAAATAATATATATATATATAATATATTATAATATTATATATATATATAATATATATTAATAATATTTAAATTAAAATGCATCCCTTTAAATCGTGTAGATATTATATAAAATTGAATATATATATATATATATATACCGATATATATATATTTAATATATAATATATAATAAAATAAATATATATATTTATAAATATATATATAAATATAATATATTAAATATTATATATAATAATATATATATATATATATTTATATAAATAATATAACATAATAATATTAATATATAATAATAATAAAATTATATATTATAATAATATAATATAAATAATATATATAAATATAATATAAATATATTATATAGATTATATTATATATATATAATATAATAATATATATATTAATATATATATATATAATATACCTTATATTATAATATATTATATATATAATATAATATAATATATATATATATTATATATATAATATAATAATTAAATTATATAATAACTGGATATATATATATATATATATATATATATATATATATATATATTTATAAATATATAATATATATATATATATAATAATAATATATAATTATATATATATCATATATACCCATTAAAATATATAATATATATAAAATATATATAACTATATATAATATATATATATATAATATATATAATATATATATTAATATATATATATATATAAATATATATAATATATGGGCTTCACAGAAATGATATTAGATATTGCCTAGTTATTAAAGTAATAATATAATTAATTAAAGTTATAGATAGGGTATAGCATAATAAAATAAAATATATTTAAATTTATTTTTATGATATTTTATGATGCAGAGGTTCTAG